>JAIPRK010000015.1:431930-654827 GCA_025469195.1 Chaitophorus viminalis | reverse complement strand
TATTTCCCCGTCTCGGTGAGGCCATCACGCGCGGTGTAACCATAACCGGCGTATCACATCGTCGGGCGGTATATATACACCGCGGGTCAGAACGACGAGTATAAATTAAACGCGTAAATGTACCCGTATACATACTATACATGTATATACAACGAGCTCATCGTGCACCGGTAACGACATTAACATTTCGCTAATACCTACTGCTGTGTATATACTTTTATTATCGCCGTCATCATCGTCATCATCATTACACAGGATCCTTTGTCGTAACAATATCGCTGCAGAGTGTACCGCACGCGTTCTACTTCCATTTTCGTATTTTACACCGAGCGCGCGTCTCTTAAGCCGTGTTCTTAATCTATTCGGATAATCCATGGCACGATCAACGCATCGCAAAAATTTTTTTTTTTTTTTATTCGTCCACGTTTCTCCCCCCCCCCCCCCCCGTCTAATTATTTCTTCACGAGGACGCTTTTGAACGTAATTTATATATTCCCGTAGATATCTACTTAAACTAATCTTTTCGGTGGAAAAATAATAAAAAATAAACTAGTGCATAATAATAATATAATATTATGTACAACGCGTGCATGATGTGAGGTGTCTAGGGGAAAGTAGATTTCAGTTACTACATGAAATAAATGTTCTTCACGTATAAATTGTGCGACGTACCGTAGTATAGTTGTAAAACATAATATTATATGCGCGTATTATATTATGATAATATAATTTATATATATATTATCATGTTTGAATTCGAACTTTCTACTCCTGTGTTTATATTTTTTTTTTTATATGTTTATGGTTATAATTATTTAAAAGTTTAAACAGTTTTGAACAAAGTTCAGTGAATAAATGTAATATTATATTTTCAAAACATGTTGCACACATTAAACACAAATAATAGAAACGAACAAAATCCTCAAAGAGGATTTATATTTGAAAATACAACAATATTGAGAGTATACACATGCCCTACATTTTCGTATCGAATCTAATTATAAACACACGCGTAATATTTTATTGATAAATCATAATATAGTGCACCGACATCAGTATATTACCTACGCATAATATTATAACGATTTTGAAAAGGATATAACCGCGATAGTTGCAAAGGTATGAAAAGAAAAATCTATTATGTCGTTATACTGGACGCTTCCTTACATAACCTACGGATTATATTATTATCAACTATACTTCTTCGACAACGGAGTGTTTGGTTTTTGATTATTTTTTTATTTTCTTACTATTTTTTAGCTTTATTTAATCAACAATCATTCTTGATAACATAATATTTGATTTTAAAATAGACAATTCCGCATCGTAAACGAACATAACCGAAATATAAGCCGAAACACGTAGATGAGGAAAATAGTACTGAAAAAACCATGTATAATATATATATATGTGTGTGTGTGTGTGTAACAAAATCAAAAATAAATCGAATTTAGCTAGACTATAAAATGTAAAAATCATGAATTATACATATATTATACAAACAACACTGAAAAAAAACCGATACTACATGATGCCATGATTTATATAGTTACCTACTAATACGAATTCCATGGAATTTTAATTTAATTATAAAAAAGCATTTATCTGTTTTAAAAATTCCGATATTTCGGATGTTCGTTATTTATACACACACAGTTAAATAATTAAATGTAATTGAAAATTACATTTTACTCCGAACTTATTGGATACGAATTTTAATCATTAAACTCGGATTATTTATTTATGCACTATTATACACATACCTATGTTATATGGGTGTAGTTTGTACCTACATTATTGTGTTATTACTATACATGGATGCATACGTATATAAACACTATAGGGTCAAGATTTCAACGCAAAGTGCATCTTTCTTTGATCGTAAACCATTTTTTCAACTTTCCAAGTACTTGATTTATTTCAAGTAAGTGACAAATACTTGAAAAAGTAAAAAAAATTTATTTTATTTATGCAGTGTTTTTACCATTACTTACGCATACTTACCATACTTATGCATTATATTCAGCTTAATAATTTAAATTTAACCAATTCATAATATTATCTAAAGATTATTTCAGTTAATATCATCGTCGCTACACCAAGTAAAATTTTCCAAATTTCAATTTTTATTTCTTCCAATACATTAATAGGTATTTAGGTGTAGGTTTAGACATTTATTTGAAAACTATTAATCAATTACGTAACGAAACAACAATACATTTAATAAAAACATTTGTAGGTCATTTTTATGGGCGATTATGGCTATTTTTATACTTATTGGGGTTTTTAAATCCAGACCAAAATAATTACAACGGGTGAAATAAATCTTAAATATATTTTATATATACGTATTTTTTGCTCGTCTTAGCACTCAGCTGTGGATCATAATAATAATGATATTGTGTCGTAGAGATGTGAAACTAAAAAAAAATGCGATTGATCGCGAAAAAGTATAATAATATTTTTTATAAACCAACCAGGACACAAGGACAAGGAAATAATGTCGTATAAATAAGTTTATACCGTATACCTTTGTATAGTATATATTGAATAAACGTAAATCGAATAAGTTCGGGTTTTCTCTGAGACCTTTAACCTCTAGTCCCGGCCACCATTGGGACTTCGCGAGAAACTTACTTCGTCTCACAACAATGACGAAATTCTTTTTCATACATATAGCTTTGGTGTATGTTTTTCATACCAAACAATGTATTTAAGATTATTTTATTCAACGCTCTCATTAATTAATTCATATTGGCTTAAATTGGCTTATATTATTCAATATATTAATTTAATAACGATTATTTAATCGTCACAGCTTTTTTTTTTCAAATATGCCATAAAATATAATAAAAACTAATTGAGCCGTTCTCTTACATATAGCTTTAAGAAAGATCATTTTCATTCTATTAATTCAAAGAAAACATGCAGTGTACGACTTCGATATATATCTAAAACCCAAACAACACGCGAAAAAAAAGCTTTTTTTCAACTGTAATTACAATAGAATCGTTGACTGTTAATTATAATATTACTAAATAGCTAAATAGCAATACATTTAGTGAATAAAATTACTAAATTACGAAACTGATATAGTTAAACTTTATCTAATTATTTCAACTTCGTAATAGGTAATAATATTATACATTTCTAACAATAATGTTTAATAATTAATCTAGTCAACTTATTATATATATTGTTGATTTTACATCAATCATATTCTTAAATCTAAAATTCTCCAACTATTAATGTAATATTGGTTTGACTATTGTAAACATATTGATTATAAGTATATTTAATAAATTTTTTCGCGATATTAAACGTATTATAATGTTTAATAAATATATAAATGATAATAGTTGCATTAATATAAGTATTTATGTACATCATATACGGTTAATATTTTATTGCTTTATAAAAGCATTAAAAGTCCATCGCACAAATGTCATACGCGTGAACGTGAGGTGGGTATATATTATTATTACAGCTGCATTACATACGTCAAAATTAGCCAGGTAAAAGTTAATTATGAAGACCATTTATTATTTACGTACGGAAACGTTACGAAGTGCATTATGACAAGTCACGTAAAAGATGTGTATAAACATTAAAAATATCCTACAGCCAAGACAGGGTTGTCTATTGTCTAAAGTTATTACAGAACGTTTGTACAAGAAAAATGATGATGGTGAAACGAAATTTGAAAATAAAAATATTTATTATTAAAAAAAAATAACATTTTTTCCGTTTGTTTCTATACGAACATTGATCTGTGGAAAATAATAAAAACGTAGATGAATATTACTTAGAATGGATACGAGTAGAATAAAATGTAATTAATGTTTTTGTCTTTTTGTACCGTTAAAACAAATTTTACTTTTTGCAGGAGTAATACGAATTTAATTCTTCGAAATATTGTAAATTAAATGCTGTTAATCAACAGGACACCTTGGTTGACTTCATTTTTGGCGAACAACTTTACTATGAATTAACCAAAAAACACTCAAATATGAAATGTAATCAAACTGTATAGTTTTATGCAAGCGTGGAATGTCACTTACAAAATCGCTCGACCAAGTGAAGTCAATGATTTCTAAACTGCCGAAAAGTTTCGAAAACTTAAATGGTTTTCAATCTTAAATAAACGAATACGATATTCATTTGCAAAATAGAGTATAGCGATAATTTTCAAACTTCTGTGCGATTGAGTGTATTTTTAATATATAAATATGTTATTCGTTTTGAACTTCTGTAGCCCATGTAATTACTCGTTCACGAATACTTAATATGCGTTTTGATAACCAAATATTGCCAAACTTTATTGAAAAGATTTCACTGTCGACAAGGTTACACCAAGTGAAAAGCAATATAATGAACGTTAAAATGTTGATGATCTTATAAAATTGCATACTCATGAATTAAAATTGATAAATGAAAGTCACGTATATATTCGAACCTATGTGGACTGCTGCATAAAACATTTCATCAAGGAGTTTAAATGAGTTAAGTGAGACAATATCATAATATAATTTATTATGACGGTTATATTTAATATAGTTATTATCGTAATGATAAAAGTACGATTAAAATTATGCAAATAGCCAATAGGTATGTTTTAATAAAAATAACGATGTAGGATTTATTTTTACAACAACATATACGCGCATTTATAATAATAATCCGTAGATATATTAGACAATGATAAAGATTCAGTGTGCAGAAAATCGTTTAAATAATATATATATCGTTAAAATATTATAATATCGCACGTGTAATAGAACATTTTGGATATTTTATAAAAATTAAAAATATAAAATCATTTTTTTGGATTTAATATGAATGGTTTAAGCGAAATATACGATAATTATCATGGAGTTATATGACCTTTATCATATCATATAATATAATATTAATATTAATATTATAAAGTACAAAGTCACCTCGTATGAGCTTAAGCTAATAATCAGTATAATTTTGTGGGCTAATATTATAATAACGTGTTTTGGATTACGTATTTTGAAATACACCTCTGTGTGGGTCGTTTAAACAGCAATATTAGATCTAAAGTTTTTATAGCAGTCAATATTATTTATTATGTATATATATATATATGTTATTATAATAACGAAATAAACTAAATAATTGATCATGGCCGATAGTAGATCGAAAAGTAAATTTATTCGCTATGTTGACATAATAATTAAAACAATGATTCACCTTAAAATTAACAAAATTAATTCCTGTGATTATATTTTTTAATTCGCCAAAAGTTCCTAATAATACGAAAAATCAACAAATTAATAAAACGATTCAGTTGTTATACGTATATTGCAACTGTACTTAAATATTATATTCCAAAGTAATGGGTTTTATAGGTTTTAATAATGTTGCATTGTTAATGATAATAAGGTCGACTGCGAAGAAAACAGTATATAATAATATTTAAATTTTGCAATCGTGCGTTTCCACCATATGAGAATTCGTGCTAATATTTATTTTGTAATTGTTGAGTATATAATATTGTAGTAGTATAATATTATTATTACGAAAACGCATAAGTGCAATCAATAGGTACTATACGCGTCACAATCATTTAATATATCGTTAGAATATATTGTATATATACCTAATATTATTATGAAGAACGGAATGCGTTGTGTGATACCAAGATGTTTTTATTATGGTCCTAGGTTATAGGTGGTAATTATTCTGCTTATTTTTCTCTCGATTAAAAATATTGTTAAATACACTGAACCCGAAACACTGCATCTATAATGGGGGTAGAATTAATATATTGTATGGCTAAAAAAAAAGTGTTTCTTATAAAAAAACGCTGCCGTGCGTTTGTCTGGTAGTCGACCTCGTTCGTTTTTGTCTAACATTGTATCTGTTTTGAACTACTTATATAATTTGTTGTATCGCTTCGAAATAATACAGCGCTCGTGTGGGGTCCGCTGTTTTCGGCGATATTATATAATCGATCGTTTTCGCCAGCAAAACATTCTATCCTCTACTGTACCACAGCTAGTGCTTGTACGCGCACGGATTGAACGCATATAATATAAACTGCACATATATACGAACAACTATAATATGGACTTTTCCAACGAATTAGGTGTTTAAGCTATAATATTGCTCACCAGCGTCCAGCTTTAATGGAACGAAAGAGAACTGTAATATATTATGGGGCGCCGCGCGACCGACCCCACACGGGTTTTAGTTTAAAAACAACGTTTAATCTCGTTTCCCATCCACCGTCAATAATATTATATGATCAATAAAATGGAATGGCACTGCTCAACGTGAATGCGTGATATAATTATTATTATTTTCTAAGTATATTTCTTCGTACATTTTAACGACGCACATGTGCGCTTCGATAGCTTCGGTGGAATCCTAATGTAGTATATATTATAGTGTTTATAAACGTTTCACGCGAAGAATATAATATTCGAACATTTGACTGCAAATCATCGTATAGGGGGTGCAACAAAAATTTATGTTTAAAGTGTTATCCTCCTAGAACCAAATTTATGGAAATCTCATTCAATGCCACCATTGGGAAAAATGTCTTATTTTTTAAATGTACAATAATTTTCACTGAAAAATAATTGCAATTACCATACACGATACACGTGACATATAACAAAACAGTTAACTCAATGTAAAAATACGATTACATTATGTAATTCACGTTCGTAATGTATCTACCTATACAATAATATGCGTTTTCATCCTATCAAAAGCCAGACATTATAGTGATGTACTCGGAAATATGTTAGGATGGGTAGGTTTTAATAAGTTAAAATAATAAATATAAAATAGGTACCTACAGTCGTTAAAAATTTTGTAATCATAAACTTTTTGAATACAATTTGAGCGAAGAATTGTAACTATACCCTACTGGCGGACATCCCCCTTGAAAGAATCTTAGCTGCGCCATGATGAACGCGCAATAGTTTCCTACGATAATATTATAAAAGTCAATGAACACGGTAACTTATTGGAAAAATACCACGACAATTACGCATAGGAAATACTCTAATGCAGTACTCTGTTACGAGCGACCCCTGAAGTTGCTCAATATTGCCCAATATATTACACTACACGTTATAATTGTATGAGTAATCTCGCGATGATAGGAAATATTATTAGATACTGTATTATTCAACTTGGAAACACGTGCTTTGTCCGTTTAAATATTGTAGTATGTGTTTGCCAGTCGCATATTATTATTATCACTAATAAGTAATAATCGGAGAATGTAGGTGAATTGTTGAACGGTGATGCATACAGGTAACTGTTGCTATAGTAACGCGTTGACAAGGTTGCATTTTGCTTGTTTTTATTTTTTATTATTATTAATAAAACAAACTACACTACGTCAACGCGGCTTTTGAACGAAATAACTTATAAGCGTTAACATACATTATTTTTAACATTAGTCCGTAACATGACGCGTTTAAAACAACATTTATATAGCCGACTGTGCGCACCATACGTATTCATGAAGACGAGCAGCCTACATAATGTATGTTATAATAATATAACTGGGAAACGCTAAATTCCACAATTGATAATAAAATAATAATATAATCATAGTACTATATGAATATATAGATATACAAGCTGTATTTTCCGGCCTCATTGGCGAAATATTTTACTATTTTAGATTAAAGGCTAGAATATAAAATTAAAATGTAGGTTGAAAAAAAGGGTACAATTTTCTTATGGTATTTATTTCATTTACTTATAAATTGCATAATAAATTACATAGCCGTCAGTCAGCATATTATCATTGAAGAAAATTTAATATCTCCTAGGTAAGCAAAAAATGAAAAAATGTGTTAATCCAAAATTAAAAACATTTTTAACCCTTAAAAATTCGATTTCAAAAAAATTCTACCTTAATCTTTTTATAATAATACATTATACGTAGTACATATTCCCTCAACATTTCGAATGAACCTGTATGGTAATTTTGGCTGTACGGTGATCAGTGAATGATTGGTATTTCAATTGTATACATATATTAAGTAGATTTGACATTATTTTTTGATGTTTAACCGTACTGAAGTGTAGTAGTAACTATTAGTACTATTGGATTGTATACGGGCTGAACAAGGAATGACACATTGACTACTGAGTAATAAAACAAAGCGTCTTTGCGTAACATGAATGTCAATAAATTTCCAATTAAAATATGAGTGACGAACGGACAAATAAGATGTACGAATAGAAATTCTGTTTTTATATGATCTTATTATTATTATCAGTTAAGATATTGTGTACTTAGAATGTTGCTTTATAATATTATGTTAAAATATAGTTACTCGACTTCAATAAGCCCATGGGAATGTATTAGGAATTAGAATATCTAGTTGTTTTATATCACGTTCATGCTATACAGTTATAGTTGGTATTTCCACGGTATACTATAGATTATTAAATGATTGAAAAATTTAAACTATTAAATTATAAGTACTGACATTTCGCCAAGTAGTTATGTTCTGGATAAGTATAGTCGAGATTTGGTCGGTCACATTAGTTTGGTTCTAAAGTTTCGAATAAACGATACGGCAGGCCCGAGCTTCTTCTTTCCTTTTCTAAAATCCGGCATTTTACAGTGACAATGAGAACAGTGGTTAATGCCCAGTAAGAACATTAATAACAATATTCTATTTTCTTGAAATATTCTCAAGGGGTGAGAGAAGGACAAAGGTAAATAATGGTTCTTTTGAAAACTCGTTTAATATGATTAACAGTTTTAGCCATTTGTTTTCCCACTGATAATCATGTGCTATTCTTTGGCTATGCATTTCTTAACATATTCTGATAGGAGAAGAAAAGAATTGCAAGAGCCATTGTTGGATGAGCGGTTAAGTTTAGCAACCTTGCTAGCTTGTCCGTACCTCGTATTCATAACGTAAGAAGAAAAAAAATGATGGTTTCTTGTAAAGAGAAAAAATACAACAATTCACAGTTATAATATACGAATATGTAGGTATATATATTTGTATCGCATGGTTTTGAAAAATTAATATTTAGACACTGGACAAGAATGCAAGTTTGAATGGTATTAATTTCGATCACCCTGGAACGTTAGGAAATAGTAAGGAATTCTTGACGCCGGTGTCGGTATTAAATCGATGATAGAACGGGCGCAAAGGAGAGCCGATAACGATGATAAACTCTTTAGGTTTATTGTGCTTAACCCGTGTGCGGTAAAATTGATTTCGACCGTTTGGCATCGACGTTCAGAAGGTATATAACAATAGCGGTTATCTATCTACCCACAATATAGCCCACACACATATAAATATATATATATATATATATAACTATTATATATAAGACGATCAAATGACCAAAGTTCTATTGCTCTTCAATTATTAACGAAACGTACCGCCACGCCGCTAAGGAACGATAACGGTTAATGAACTCCAATCGAGTAAATACTGCAGCGTTCGAGTGTATATAATATGACGGTATATATAATATATATTACCTATATAATTCCGCACCCAGACCCTTTAGAAATTCCCGGTTTGCCGTTTAACTCGTCTTAGTTTTGAAAGAGCTGGTCGGCCAAAGCGTATAATATTGTATACATGCCGCTTTGGTTTCGAGAACATAGAAGGTCTTAAATACCTAATACAAGTAGGTATTACATACCACATGAACCAAGTTGACAGCTTAACACATATGGCGTCGGTATTGACGGTATTACTATATGATATACGGACTTTTTTTTTTCTATTTTGTCGACCCAAAAGAATTCGTGTACATTTACACCCACACCGATTGGATGAATGTGTGTGTGTGTGTGTGTGTGTGTATGTGTGTGTGCGTGTGTAAAGGATATTATCGAAAACGTCTTGTACGGTCGACTTTTTGTTTTCAATATAACACTATAGGTAGCCAGGTAAGTACGTACTCGTATAATACACACATTATGAGCTTTCAGCTCTTTTTAGACTTTTGGCGTTTTCTATCGTGTCGACCACAGCCTTTGCACCATGGTCAGATTTTAATGTACCGCCGATGTACATAATATACCATCGTTAATCGTTGTACTTATATTTTATTTATTTTTATTATTTACAATGTGCCAATGTTAAAAGTCAAAACAATAGGTAAAAAATTTAAATTTCAAACGGTCATAAAATTTTTTTCTTAAAGTCCAGTCGAAATTGTTTTATAGCTTTTTGAAGAGTAGCTTATGGACAACCTAGTGTTAAAATTTTGAACCTTAAGTATAAACAGCAAAAATTTTATGAATTTTCATCTACAATATAACTTGCAAATCATCACGATTATAACATATTTTATACAAATTGGGAATTTATGGGCTCATAAAAAAATTTGAGTAAAACGATCTCCGATAATTTTTAGTTACGATAAGTATAACTTATAATAAACCTTGTATTACATTTTCAAGAGTTTTCGGACAGCCAAATAAATTTTATAGATATTTCAAAAAAAAAAAAAAACTTACAAAAATCGAAAATTTAAACTATCTATAAATAAGTCAAAATATTTCAAAATACTTTGAAAACTTAACCATGTATAGAGAACGTCAATATAAACATTTAGTAAAAATTTCAAGTGTTTGCGGTTTTTCGTTTTTGAGTAAGAGCATTTTAAAAAAATGTGTTTTGTTAAAACGTGGTTTTGCGTAAAATTTCCCGTTTTTTCGCAATTTTTTTATAGTTTTTTTCAAGGCTTTTAAAAAGTTCTATAAAGTCGGATTTTTAACTTGCCCAAGTATCATCTATATTCACTTTCCTTTCAGAAAAGTTGCTGTTTAAGAAAATCGAAGCATTTTTACTGCCCCAAAACGTGATGACAGACACAAAAATAAAAAATAAAACACACATCATTGTAAAACCAATAGATTTCATCACTCCGTTTAGAATCTAAAACAAGAACAAGAAAATAGTTGATATAATATGCAAATAGCTGTAGTGGTTCAAGCTATAGATTAGCTAGGTTTAAAATATATTTTAATTATTTTAATAATAATATAGGTATTTCATTTATTTTTATTTCATTTAAGCAGTGGCAGATAAAATGTCAAAAAGTGCTGAATTCTCTTATTTTTATTTTTAGAACGACGGGTGGTGATTGCCCACCCCCCCTCCATTAAATTCCATACTTACCATAAATTACGTATTATTTATACGCGCTGTATTGCGTGTGCCTACTATTTGAGATTACGAAACGAAAAACGCGTGAGGTACGACTTTATTCATTATTTTTTTTTCATCGTCGTTCACCGCAAATTATATTATAAATGAAGTATTTTTATCGCATCCCACCAAGAGCTAAAAAAAATACATTTATTTTACGTCTTCATTAATTATTATTTTTTGGCGAAAAAAATCCGTTCTGGCATCGAAAAATTAGTATTTAAATACTTTCCGACGCGCTCATTTTATTTATTTATTTTTTGTAGAAAGCTTTTTATAATATTTATGTTCCGTATAATGTAGTAATTATTCAAAAGGGTTAAAGATAAAAGTGCCAATTTATGTTCAACCATATTTATTTTACGTAGTCTCTTAAGTGAAAGCAGAATGCTGTATTTGTAGATTTATCTAAAAAGCAAGTATAATCTATATGCTAATTGATGGAAGTAATTATGGGGGTTCGTCGGCTTGAATGTTATATGAAAGGAAAATAAAATCTTAAATCTACAATATTGCTTTCAAAGTTCAAACTTTAAAATAATAATACACAACGTTGAAGAAAAATGCTAAAACAATATCAAGGAATTAATGAACTGTATAAATAGCAAAGATATTTTCAAAATTGTTTTAATCAAAACCATAATTTTAAAGTATAATTTTAAAAATAAAATCACTTTTGAATTCATATCAAAAAGTATTTTGTATTATTTTTGGAAACAATAATTTGAAACACTCAAAGTAGTATGTAACTTGGTATTCATTCACTTATTGAACATAATTATTATACATAAATATTTATTTCAATATGCAGCATATTGTATAATGTGTTAGGGAAAGAAATAATAATAATTCACGTTCTTGTGAAACCCTTTCAATTTAATATTAAGCAACACAATATGCACATTTACTGTAACCGCAATATTGTGTACTGTTATCATTACAATATCATTATATAAACAAAATTACTTATAAATTAATACATTTTGTACGCCGCAATATGATTAAATCAGAAAAGTTCTTGCAAAATTAAATTCTACTTTTGAAACACTAGGTATCGAAATTATTCAACTTAAAAACTTTTTTATATTTAATACCTAAAACCTCTCTATTGGCATATTTCAAATTATTCTCAACTATATGACATAAAGTGTAATCCATTGCCGTAAGCATACTCTATTATTTCGGAATGGTTTTTTTTTAATTTTTATTTTTTTGGTTTAAGTAAACTATCTATTTTTCCTTTATTTTTATTTTTACCCCTTCATATGTTGCTTAGTAATATTGGTAAATAGTATACAAATGCATATATTATAGACAGTAACAAGATAAAAGTACAGGAAGATTTTACATTTTTATGCTAAAAAAAATATTTGACGTTTCGGATAGATGGCTACCCACGTATAGTCTGTGGTATATAAAATGTAATCATATGAGCACTTTCGTAATTTTATTTGTCGGAACTTTAATGTCGATCTAGGTTAACTACCACAAATTTTTCCGCGTACCCGAGTGAATCGGATTTACAGTTTCGGATCGTATTTAATATAGGAGATTTCCATTTTGGATTTTGATCATCTCGAATGTACACGGATATTACGAGTGTACAAGTCCATCTTATAATTTTCGAATACTCTCGACATTGGCGATTGGATACCGGTCCAAAATCGTATTTGCTAAGACGTTATGATAATATTAGACGCGTAATATACATTGATTTTCAACCTTTCCGGCCACGTACGTACACAACACGACCTTCTGGCACCGCCATTGCCGGAGCCATTGAATTGATTACAAAAACGAATCCGACCGAATATGGTAGCGAAGTGACGGCAATACATCAGCGCCGTATACGTATAGTTCGCGGCAACGGTGGGCAGAGGGCAGACGGGGGTCCAAGGACGAACGAAAAATCGTTCTTTGAAATTTATTTGTTTTTAATCTTCAAATACACGCTCAATGCTCAATACTCCAATATATATTGTGTACACCTGCGCAGCTGTATAAACTCGTATATTATACTACCTATGTAGAAGAGCAGTGAATATAGTATATCCGTTTCCTGTTGACACCGCCTGCCACTTCCTCGATTACTTTATTTTTGTTTTCGTTGTTTTTTCACTCTCTTTCTCTCTTTATTATTATGATGCGTAAAAATACTCGAACAATGATTCCCTTCGCCCTCACGGTGCAGTAAACCGAAATTATTATTGCGGATCCGAAGCGTAATCGACGACGACGATGGTCCGTAGATAGAGGTGCGGAGCTACAAAAGCGTATTATTATTTACGCGTTTGCCGACGAGCAGTGTGTCAAGGACGCTAGCGCATAAAATCCGATTCCTCTCCGACAAAACATTTGAAAGTTCTAATTTGTTTTCTTTTTATTCTTCAAAACGATTTCAACGCACTATATTATATGGTACAGTAAAAAACGTTTTACGATACATTGTATTTTAACATACCAGTGGTTTCCAATTTGTATAAAGCCATGGCAATATCTTAAATTTGATCGATGACAATTTTTCATATACTTATAAAGAAAAAGATATGATTTATTTTGATTACATACGCCTTTTTTGTAATTATATCAACTCAAATGTTCTCAAAAAATGCAATATAGAGGAATTTATATAAATTAACTCTTAATGTTTTTATATTTTTTCCCATGTATATATAATAAGACACACTAATATTTTACTATTATATTAGTTCAGTTTCAAATTATTCAAGTTATTGAATTGGTTTTCGAACTTAATGAAACGAGTAAAACTCATATTTTTTTGTGCATAATCTCCTCCGAATCCACATTGTTGATACTTTGAACACAACTCACGCCCGGACCACCTATTGGAAACCACTATTCTACATTATAAATGATGAATGTACACGCTTATATTATTATGTTTTCATTACATAATATTCCAAATAATGGTTGTACATCGGACACGCAATTTCTTTTGTGCGTTTTCGTGTGTACAAGACGTAACGGATCAACTTCAGTTTTACCAAAGCGCGGTGAATAACAAGTGGACCACGCGGGGGGGGGGAAGTGGTGTGGATTTGAGGTCGAAGTCGGTAACGGATGAGCTTACAGTTCTATAAACCTATAACGACGATGATGTGTGTCTAATATATGTTGTTCGACTGCAAACGGATTGACGAAAACATAATAATACTTGTGTGTGTACCGTATATTATAATATTACCACGTGATGTGGGTTTATACATAACATATACCTATATTATATTTATATATATATATATAATGTATGACACGCTGAGTGTAGAAATGGTCAATAATTGTTGACGATGATCTTTTTCCGATATAAGCCGATGGTCGAGCAATTTTGATTTATTACCCGGCGCACGACTTGGGGACTTTATACCATTCGAATGGTGTTTACCTGCCTACCGCACCGCCAGTAGAAGCTAATAAAAATAGTGGTTTTCAAAAATCACTTTACTACACGTCGACTTCATCGTTTTAAGCTCGTATAAAATCTACTCCAACCTTTGCGGGTTATGACGGGATTATCCGACGGATTATCAAGGAGCATATATCCTGGGCCTAACGTTCGCCCGGGGAATATACTCAGAACGGACACTGACAATCCTCTCCCTACCATCTGCACTCTCTGCAACGCTGAGGTCATTGCGTGCCACGTGTTGACTTACTTGCCGATAAACGCACATGTATGCGCGAGCTTTCGGTAAGGTTACGATGCAGGGGCCATCCTTGTGTACATATTATACTAAAAAAGTATAACAAAATGAATAAATAGTACAAAATATATACAATCGCGTCCACATAATTGAATATTGTCACACCACATAGTATGTCGCGGTATGTGTACCAAGAAGCATAAGCATTACGTCGAATCCGTCCGTGTATACTTAACGTGATTTGACGAGCATAAGGTTTATTGAATAAAAATGTAATGGTATTAAGTTGAAACTATTACAACGGGAGATGGAGAGCGAAACGTAACGTTAACACGGCGATATTTTGGGTAGCACTTTTTTCAATATTGTTCAAAATAATAATGTTTTTCAATATAAGATCCTCGTACGTAATCATATGTACAAATTGTATTTAGCATTTAGTACCAATAACTTTCCGCTGCGAAAATTTAACAGTGAAAAACCATGTTTTCGAATTGTCGTACCGTATTTTGTTCATATTTTTCATCTCATTTACATTATGGACAGTTAATATTTTTGTTTTTACCTACGTTCAGAGGGTTTGGATCAATACGCTTAACACACACTACGCGTATACATGTATTATACATAATACATGGACCGATGCATGGGCTGCAGCAACAATAAGCAATCGTAATACAAATTACAACAAACGTCGTATACGCGCAAAACGTGACGTCAATGGTATTTTAATCGAATTCCATTGCGAGCTTGAGCAAATAACGGCTGAACGAAAATCATATTTTATTCGTCACTGGGACAGATTTCGGTGGTGTACTACGCTGTGACGTTGTGAGCGGCGCACAATTATTATTTGAATACCTTTCGAATGTAAATAATACAATTTCGTCTGTCCCCGTAGTTGTTGATTAACGTTGCAACAGGCGTTACACTATTATACAATATACCTATTATACGGCAGTCGGAAATACAAAACATCAACAATAATATTATCAATATTAAATAATATAATAAACTACACTATCGTGGTAGGGTAAAAATAGTGTTTTAAGTTATGTATTAGCCATCAATAATAATGAGCGCGGTATAAAATAGATTTGATCGTTTCACCGAGTGTATTAAAACGGTCGTAACAAAAACGGAATAATAGACTTTTAGTTAACAATATTTATTGACGCCTTACAGTATTAAATACCCGTTTTCAAACATACTTGTGCACATTGCGTTCGAAACTGAACATGATTTGTTAAGGACTAATATTGGAATATCAATAATATTAATAATATTAGAAATAATATTGATCGGTACTAACATTAATTGACTCCCATCGAATCTGTAAAAATTATTCAACTGCAAACATTCATTACTACCCTTAAACGGTCCAGTAATTCGTTAAAGGTAATAATATAGTTTTTCATGAGCATTGTGCCCAACCCTCTAAGTGAGCAGTTTCAGAAGCAAAAGAAACGAGTCTCGTCCGCGAATGCAGTTGACAAATGCAGCCGCCACTGGTTTTGTTGTAAGATAGGCGTTCCCGAATTACTGTACATGTAGCCAGACGACGGTTTTGGTCCAGCCGAAATATCGGTTTTGAAATCAGACTGAGAAGATTAACAACCACCGCAACAATAGTTTTCCGCTTTGATGTGAATGCGCGCGGTACACGCAATCACAATATCATTCAGTTTACCATCTGCAGTATAGGCTGTTTACCCCAAAAGTAATAATATAATACGCTGTTGTACGCGGTTTTCTAGTTGTAAAAAGATCAACCTATATTTTTCGTGCATTTATACATTTAGACCAAGTAGCTGGAATTAAACTCACCTACCTAGTTTTAGTTATCCGATTTTAATTTAAAAAAAAAAAAAAAATGTTCACATTTATTAACTTCTTTACTATGTTTTGCAGGAATCGCAGTTTTATTTTTTTATTTTTTATTCGTTAAAACAAATATCAGTTTCCTACAAAACATGGAAGAAAAGTTAAGAAATTAAAATATATTAAAAGAATTTAAATCGGATAACCTGAACTAGGTGAACTTTATTCCAGTCTTTACCTTTTTTCATCAATTCGACGAGAAAAATATTGTTTCACATGTTCGTCGGTGACTTGTGCATACGCGAATGAAAATAACTAATGTGTTTTCGAAATTTATTGTGATAAATTGACCGCGACAGTTTAGAGTAATAACGATAACGCGTTACCGAATTCCATACACTAATGTTCATACACTTATAGATTACTGCTCACCATAGACCTATTAACTATTAGTTTTTAGGTCTATACTGCTCACACATCGACAGTTAAATTCACATGTAACATGAGTTGCCTAAATATTATTCCTTAAGGGGATTGTTAGTCATGATTTTCTGTCTCTGTCCGTCACACGCGCAACATAGAAATTTAATCGTTTTCTATTTCCAACGTACCCATCTATCAACTTATTTAAATTCGTCATCAAGTTAGATCAACTTCTCCACATTTTTTATTTTGTCCCCCAAACTTTCACAACATAGAATTAAACGAATTGGAACCATAAAAATCAATAAAAGTTAATTTTTGGGTGTGTTAAGAACCAAATTTAAAAATTTGAGAAAATCGATATAAAAGAGACTTTGTAACAAATTCAAATCAGTTTTCAAAATTCTTATCCCATTAATTGATCGATTGGTACGTTGGAAATAGAAAACGTCTAAATTGTTATGTTGTACATATAATAATGATAAACAATAACAGAAAATCATGGCTTACAATCCACGTAGCAAGGATAACGCGATAACGGATTGCATACGCTAATGTTCGTTCACTAGTTTACTGCTCATACATCGACACAGTCAAAATATACATGTAACATGAATTGCCTAAGTATTATTCGTTAAAACATGCTACGCTCCAGCCTCCTTGATAACATTCAGTAATACTCTTTAAACCGTTTTTAATAGGCGCATTTTTTTGAAAAAGTAAAGGCTTCAACATCATGAGGTTATTAGCCTACAATACGAACAAACAATCAAGAAATACAAAATTTAATATAAATCGGTTTTAAAATTTTTGGACGCACCGTAGCTCCGCATTCTAAAAATATTTTTAACACCGAAAGTCCGCATGGAATAAAATTGATTGAAATATCTAAGGAAATAAATAACCCAAGGATGCACGAATTAAAATAAATTATCACTTAGAAAAAACATCGCAAAAACCGATGCAACATTTCCACCCAGTATTTGAGTCAAAAAAGAAGCAACACTGGAGAGAAATACAAATTTGGCATGAAAAGACTCACAAAAAAATACTTCAGCACATCAAAATATTTCAGTCTTCATTAAAAACTTATTAGCTATACAGACGGATTCTTATATACGAATTAATTCTGCTAATAATAATGAAAGTAGGATTATTACAAGTAAACAAAAATCAATATGGAATTTATAAATAAAAAAATAGAATTACATATATAACGACGGCCAAATTGATAGGTATAATTTTGTAAAAAGTTTAGCATCATTTAATAACATTTAATAATATTTAGTTTTAATTTACATCATGACATATTATGTTTATTGTAAATTGGATTAATTATTATTATTTTTCTTAGATAATTAGTTTTTAGTTTAAAAAGTAAATTTAATTTAATTGATATAAATGTTTTTTTTTTTTTTTTTAATAGCATAAAATATTGTATTTAAATAATAAAAAGAAATATGCACGAAGTTAGGGTGGTTAAAAAAAAAAACTATGTGCGGAGTTAGGGTGGTCGAAAAAAAAACCTAGTATGCGGAGTTTAGGTGATATATTATAAAATGGCCACGATGCATGCGGAGTTACGGTGCACCGAAATTTTTGACTAATTTGACGGGAAAATGTGTAGACTGCTTCAGAGTTTTCTTCGTTGAGGGTATGGTAGATGGACGTTGGGTTGATGAAGATTTTACATGCTTCGGCGTAATAGAGATATCTGCAGATGACGATGTGGTCAATGGTAAGGATCACCTTACAAGTAGTGTTGCTTATTGGAGCGAGATCTTTAGAAATGAAAAAGGCGTGAGTAAGATGTGTATGGCCTATTCTAATTCGGATTAATAATACGCGCATTGTCCTGTACAAAATCGATATGTATTTATTTTCCATAACGTGTATCATGCGCCTAAGAATCATAATAATATCTATTATAAAGTGTGCGGTGTGTTGTATAATGTGTAATAATTTATCACTTGTAGTATTGTCATTGTGTGCCCTATGTGCGACGGGAGTTTTGTTTGAAGAAAAAATTAATAAAAATGAAAAATTCGTATCATTTAATTTCATAGCGTATACGCGTTGGACTTAAAACCGTTTTAGTCGCACACTGCGATGTCACTGAAACGCGAAGCACTAATGATCGGATTAACTCGTCAATCATTATTCATAAATATTTCACTTGTCTTATTTCTAAAACTCATTAACAGCGCTTGTATACAACGACGAGGATTACGCGCGTTAATTCTGGACAATGTTTATTATCACAATAATATAATTCAGAAAAACGCAACGAACTACTATACGTTATTCGAATAATAATAATATATCCGCAAAAATATTGATTATGTGTCTCGCGTGCACTGTGCTTCAAAATTATACATGTGGCTGCTGCATAAACAACTACGTATATTATGAGTATATAATCTGCTCTCGTAGTTGAGATGACACACGGAGTAGATAGTGGAAAATGAAAACAAACGAATAGTGTGCGCGCAAAACTTTGCCGTATCTTCAAACAGAACAAACGGCTTTTGAATATCGATCACTCGGTCGCGAACAATAGATTCACTATGCAGCCAGTCTCAACTCACCGTTCACGTGCAAAGTTATATTAATAATAATTTATTATTTATAACCGGAATAGAAATGATAGTAATAATAAAGATGATGGTGTAATATTAGTGTACTTGCTATAGTTTCACAGTCACTGCATTAATCGAAACGCGGCCGATTTTTGTCTACAGATATAAACATACCTACTCGTTTATTATGTTATGCAGTGTTTTTTTTTTTTTTTTTTTTTTTTTTTTTTAACGGGGGTTTTTGTTTGTTTTAATTTAATTAACATTTTTTCGAAGTGAAACAAAAAAAAAAAAAAAAAAACAATCAACAGGGACGTCAGCAGGAGTCCGCTGGGAAATCAAATCTTTTTCAAAATGAATCTCATCATAACACTTTTGGTAACGCAGTTAAGGTAATTATAAAAATAAATAAATTATACGAATCCGATTTTCCTTCGATCTCATTAGATCTTATTAGACTGTATAACTGAATATCTCTCCCCCTCCCATACACAAACACACAATACGCGGTAGGGAGTCGAATTTTTATCAAACACCATGTACACCAACTTGTGTAGTATTCGTTTCGCTATTCTACTCTATAGTCGTAATAATAATCGATTTTCACGTGCCATACCAGAAGTATTGTATCAGCAGTCTTCTAGTTTCATTTCTTATACCCGCACCAATACTTTAATAATCATTTACACAATACCTCAACGATAGTAAAAAAAAAAAAAAGATACGTTTTCGCATCTTTGGTTTCCTCTCTTCGTATAATTCAGAACCGAAATAATAAACCTTCATTGTCATGCGAATTACGAGCGCTAGAATATTAATATAAACATTATTATTACCAGAGGCGAATTTTTAACATTTTCTTGAGGATGGAGGTCCTGAAAAATTATATATATTTCTAACGCATACCACGTGTCAAATAATTAATTGTAATCCATAGATGGACATCTGGGGGGGGGGGCTAAGCCCCCATAAATATTTGAATAACCCCCCCCCATGTTATTCATTGTTTATATTCTGCATGGGATGGGAGTGCGGGGACCAAGCCCCAGTGGGACATTTTACATTGGATTATTGTAGCTCCCATGAACATTCAACCTAACGTCCGCCTATGTTGTAATCATAGAGACATGGAATACAGTTCCTATAATATACAACCATCGTCCGTCGATCCAATGTCATACCAATAATATTGAAAAAAAACTAAATATATATAATAAATATTTAATATTACATCTTCGTCTGAGGGGGGGGGGAGCAGATCCCATGGACCCTCCCTCTTCCGTTAATCAACCATTGATTATAATCACAGTGAACAAGCACGAGTCGTCAATTTTACGGCGTTTTAGGTAGGCAACATAATGTTGAAGTAAATACAACGGTTAGATGTGGGTGGTGTTTACATTTTTCAAATTGATTTTTATAGTGGCTTGATGAATAAGAGTCGAACAACGTTAAATATCACATTTCTGATCCATACTCTTTCACCCTCTTTATTCATTTTCGTCGAGTACATGACGTATTTGTTACACTCGAATACTGACCTGAAATTATGTATTATATAAGCTGCACATCTGCAGATACGCAGTTTGATCAATCATTTCACCGATTTGCTAAATCAGTGCACTGCACGCAGAGCCGGCGCAAGGCTAAATGACGTCTCAAGCCAAAATGCCAACGGTACCTTTTTCATACAAAAAAAAAAAAAAAAAACAATAAATTCCAACAAAAAATATATTATATGTTAAGCTGGTACAATGTTTGTTGCCGTTTGATTTTTTTCAAAAAAAAAAATTAAAATAATATGTTATGGCCAATTAATATAGTAGGTAATAGACACATAGATACCTATATGCATACTAATAATAAAAATAAAGAAAGCTAAAATGATTGTATATAAATAATAAATGGAGATGGAGTGTACAATAGAACAGGTAAAGACATAACATGAATGAAAATATATTATGTATTTAAATTTGTTGTCGATCAACAATTTTCTCAATTTTCCCTCGGCAAAACTCTTTAATACTATTAAAAAATCAATTTCTGTAGCTATTAAGTTTTCTACAGATAAAATAGATAATGAGACCAAACGTTCATTAGCCATAGTAGACCGCAAGTATGTTTTTATCAGTTTTAATTTGGAGAAACCCCGCTCACCACCAGTTACTGTTACTGGTAACGTGAATAATAATTATGATCTCAAATCAATCCAAAGAATATGTCCGGGAGTTCAAGGTCAAAAATGTATCCAAGAATATTTATAAGTAAAATAATGTCTTTATTATATACTTGAAAAAAAACTTATATTATTTTAATCTATGGCTAAACAAAATAAATATAATTATCAATATTTCAGTACTAAGATATAAATATTTTGTATTTTCAAAAAATATATTACCTGTTGACAGAAATGTGTAATATTTTAAAAAGCAATTTCGACACCACCCTGAGAATGGCACCTTAGGGGACCACCTGAGTCGCCCTACCCTCACACCGGTCCTGACTGCATATGCTATATTCTGCCGATTCCAGTTCATGTAAATCTACTCGGGGCATGGTTATATTAGGTTAGGTTAGCCTCGTTTAGACTCAGTACTTTGGAGACGAAAGAGATCATCAGATGATCAATGCACCTTCTACTAAAATTGGATTTGGCGATAACATATTTTTGCGTGACTATCGTAAACTTGCAAGCGCAAGTTACTTTGATTTAAACCGCGAAACCACAAAAGTGCTACTCAGCAGTTGAGACCACTATCCATATGACATTAATAATTGAATAACAGTATATTTAAGTTATTTGATAAAACCACATACTTTCGTTCTGTGAATCAAAGTATTGAATAATCATGATAATGTTACAAGAACACGATTAAAGTCAAACGTCTCTATAAAAAATTTCTGCTATATTTACAGCTTTTGAAAAAAATGATACACCCTGATTCAAACAAAAAAGATGTATAGTTATTATTTATCATTTTATTTTGATATTTTTTTTAAAAAAAGTACTTCAGTTTTGAATGCTTATAGATAGTTTTTAGGTTTTTACACATAACATTTTTAAGATGAATTTGTAATGTACTTTGAACACATTTTTAGTCGAACAATACCACTCATGTTTAAATACTCATTAGATCTATTTTTAAAACATTTATAGATCTGAATACTGAAGAACATTTTATAGTTTATACAAAACATTCAATGTAATAGCGGTAAGAACTTGAAAATAAATATTCTATTAAATTTTTACATCTTTATTTGTTCGAAATCACTGGTATAAAGTACATCATTTATAAATTCGTCGACCGTTTTGTTTTCACTTTTTAATAAATATTATTTTTTATTTTTTAAAATCAGTTTTAAATAAAATTAATGACATTTGAAAGAGGAAGAACATCGTTATACCTTTCGTACAGTGTACAAATGCGATTTCTTAATTACGATTTACGACTACAGTCCAAATGAAATAAATCTGCGTGAAACCGTTTTCCGTTTAACGGATGTGAGTCGTCCACTAATGGTTATGCGTTTAAACGGGTCGGGAATTTAATAGTAAGTTAATCATTGTATTTACATATTTAGGTTTTATTGCCTAATGGTTTTAACATAAAAACCATAAAATTCTTGGTGTCAGAAGACAGGAAACGAAACGAGAAAACTTTTGGCAAAACAATTCCCGTTGTTTCCAATTGCGTTAAAAGCAATTAGTTTTCAGATTCGAAAATTGCTGGAACTAATTCGTTCATAGTGTCTGCGCTTGATACTTTTTACTACCATTGTTTTCTACATAGATTGATACTTTATATACATACACATTTGTGTGTATGTGTGTGCGTATTAATGGTCACACAATAAGTTTCGTACTAAAAAAGAATGGCCGTACCCAAGTAGATGCATAAACATTTGCATTTTTAATAGCCACACAGGAATACGAATACAGTCTTATACGCGGGGTTAAGTTTTAATCGCAATTGTAAGCAATAATAATTGTCGTTTTAAACATAGTAAAAAACTAAAAACACTCAAACATATTCAAACCGTGTGCAGTCCTTACTCCTTATGGAAGAAAGGAGAAAAAATTGTTATTGGACAAAAGCTCGTTGGTTATTCGAGTTAGATTTCTTTTTATCTTCAGTCGGTATATCATTTTTAATAAATGAATACACAATTGTGAAAATAAAAATATAAACAAAAGGAAATTATAATAAATTATTAGTTGGACAGCAATAATAACACCATGACGCTAACAACACCCCATTACCAACTATAATTTTATACGCTGTATAATGTATATATTTTCTATTATTTCATAAATTGCATGTAAAATAATATATGTATACAGAAATTTTATCTTTCAAAACATTCCTGGAGTTTGTGTCGGGCTTAGTGTTTTTTTTATTATTATTCTTAAAAGGATACAATAATAATCATTTTTCAGATTTTAGTTTCCACTTTTCAAAATTTATATTAAAGGTTATATACTCGTATAATTTTCGTTCGGGAGTATAAACAACGAAGGGATATAATAATAATTATAATAATAATAATAATAATAATAACGATAGTATATATACAACGGAAATCAGATCGCATCCGGACCCGTTCGCGATGGCTTGCGGGTGAGTTTCAGGTCCGCTGCAGTTGGTTATAGTACAGTAGTTGGGTAATAAGTATGGTCGAAGGGAAAACTCGAGAAAAGCTATAGTGTGCGCGTGGTGGATTTAGTTGTTACAGTATAATATTATATTTACACACAGAAGTATTATAGTGGTCACTGCGGGTCAAGCACGTAGACGAAATTGTATTTTGTGTATACGAGTATGTATACGCGTGTGAGTGTAAAATTATTTGACTATTCCCATTGAAAATTAGACACTTTCACAACAATAAATAATTTACATATTTTTATTTATGATTATATTTCAACGCAATAGTATTGTTTTATCTAAATTTTAATCATGAGGGATGACGAAGAGTATATGTAAACGGGAAGGGGGAGGGTGAAGGGGTTGTAGACCCTTGTGCACCCCTACTCCTGGTTACGTGCCTGATATAGTGGTCATGATTAACGAGTATATTGATTAGCTGTGACTGCGACGACTTGAGGGCACCTATAATATTACCGCTGTAATACACATCGGCGTAGTAATTTATAGGTCAATTTGTGCGTGAAATGCGACAGTTTTGCGATCGCACTCGTTTTTCCACGATCATAAATAATTCAACCCATGTGGTCGGAGAGGGAAAAAAATTTACAGGGATCAGTAGAAAAGACCAGAAAAGAATCTAAGGGTGGAGGGGAGAAACCTTATCCAGGTTCGCAACTCTTCCGTTCGCGCGCGTACGTGATCTCACGGCGTCGGATTTTCGTGCAATGTCGGTCCCCAGCGGGAAACCCAAACATAATAATAGAATAAAATAAAATTATGAAAATAATAAAATCCTTATCCGCCGAAAATCCGACTTGGCCGACGATGAAAAGTATATGTTTCGCCGGGCGCAGCATCTCATAGTTCACGAGTGTAACGTGTGCGACCTCTCATTCGCCATCTACGGAGCATCACCTAACCGCGTATTAATTATTATAATATTATCACTTCAATAAATTATTTCATCCATTTCCTTTCACTATTTTTCTCGCCACTGCTGTTTTTAAATAACTTGAGTCGGTCCAATTTGGGGATGCGCAATACAATAGATTTTGTTAACTAACGGTTATTGGACAGAAATGTTCCGTTTTCTTGGATTCCATAGTCATCCAGAACAAGGGCGGCTCCAGTGACTTGGTTGAGAAGGGGGGGAATCATCATTTTCAGAAAACGTTATTACAAATAAACAACAATTTTATAATACAAATCCAAGCCGTATATTTTTAGTTTTTATAAACTCATAAATTATATAATCTATTTGATTAAAAAGATCCATTCCACTTTAAATACTAATTATTAGGTATAATATTTTCCAAAATTCTCGTGTGACGCCAAGTTTGATTTTATTTTGTTTTTAACAATAAACAATTTTTTAGAAAAATACAAGCCTGGAGCCACGCTGCCCTTTCCTTGAAGCCACCCCTGATTCAGGACATTTTATATTACAGTTTACCTATGTGTCGTTTGGAAGGACCCAATGAACGGGTCCGATTGAATAGGTTTTCCACCTTTGACTGTTAGCGTCAATAAATTCAACGGATTCAGGTGGTCGGTAAATTAGATTAGATAATAATCACAATATAATATGTACCTACTACTCAATGAGTTTTGATAATAACTCGATCAAACATATTTCAATCAATCCAAGTATAATATTGATACAGTTTCTGATATCGTATATTTAATCAGTAATATCGTAGAATGAAAGCTTGATAAAAATGTGTATAGACAGTATAATATTATGTGTTCTCACGGCGAATCAAACGTTCTAGTATAGACGCGACTGCACTATCTCCAGCATCATTAACTATATATTTTTCTACGGGTACTCTAAATTTTGTCAAAATGTCATTAAAGTGTTTCCATTCCAAATTGAAAGCTGGTAATAATAAACATCACGGATTTTTTATATAATAATTTTTTTCACTGATGAATGATTTTCGTTCTCATACAAAAATAATTGTGTTACAACATCGACACGTTATTATACGTTATTATACGTTATTATACGAAATAATCCAAAATATTTCAAATCGTTGAATTAAATAATAATTGCAACACTGATATTTTCTGGTTTTTAAAATAATAGGTATGTGTGGTATGGATGTAAATTTTTATGTATACCGATGGATTGCGATAAAAATACGGTAAACAACTGACGATAGTGCGCACAGCTTTATTATTGTTATTTTCTGGCAATTATATGATAATGACGTTAGACACAACAATATTCCGTCACTCGTATATCATAATTTTAACATAGGCGAAACGATAGTCAGAGCCAACAAGACCATGGACTAACACAAAATTGTTCGAGATTTGCTATATCGACTTTTATAATATTCACTGTTTACCCGTGCATCAGTGTAGGTATAATTTATAAATGGATTAAAGTGTATTATCTTTCAGCGTCATACTCACCGCAACAAATGCGATGTGATAACAATTTTTTACGACAATGCTCATTAATAATCCGCTGGTTAAGAGAACGAAAACAACAACCAAATCGGGTGATTAAAATATTGAAAATACGGTTTTTATCCACGACATTATGGTGACACAGTATAAATAATTACTGCCTCCGATACTGTTGGATATTGACGATCGAGGATTTGCTACAACCGGTGTAGCTTTTCGTGTCTCGTAGCACGCGGTGTAAGTCTCTGTCCGGATGGGTAGTAACATAACCACATGGAAAGCGAAAAAAATGCTGATGCCACGAGGCGGTCAGCCATTTAAAAATTATAAGTATTAGCAATAGTACATTTTAACGTAGGCGTGTTGACAGATCAAGATGTACGAGCATACGTCTACTTGTTCTGGAAGCACGAATTCGCAAGAGCGCTAAAGGAAGTTAATAATATTCTGATATAAGATGTACGGTTATATAAGCTATTGAAATTTAATAGAATTTTATTATATATTAGTGTAGTTAGAATGGTATTTGGTACACATATATCCTATGAACGAGATGTACTCCACACCCTAACTGTACAGCAGAGCGAGACCCATACGATTCTTTTTTTTATGTTTTTTTTTTTTTTAAAAAAAATTTTCTGAAAGAAAACTGAATGTTGATGGTAGTTGGGCAAATAAAAAATCAAACTTTTTCAATACTTTTTAAAAGCGCCGAAAAAACGATAAAAAAATTATGAAAAAACGGGAATTTTACGCAAAACCACGTTTTGACAAAATACATTTCTTATAAATGCTGTAAGTAACTCATAAACGAAAAACCGCAAACACTTGAAATTTTTACCAAATGTTTATATTGGCATTTTATATACATATTTAAGTTTTCAAAGTATTTTGACATTTTTCCACCTATTTATAAAAAGTATTTATAGAAATTTTAAATTTTAAAGTTTATTTTTTTGAAATATCGATAGAAAAAAATTGGCTGGTTAAAAACTATTGAAAATTTTTAACTACAAGTTTTATTATAAGTTATTATTAATATATATTTACTATTAATACTTCAATATATTTACTGAACAATCCTTTGCAATATCTATACTAGATCGTCAATAATATTGCACAATATTGTGCAATAGTATTGATCGTGCTGCTTAAGGAAAAAATTCTTTTGAATCCGGGTATATTTGAGAAAGTGGCAACCAACGAGTTATTTTTTCTTCTGTATTTATAAATTAAATTTGACCATCTTGAAAGTTGAACTTTCGGCCAAGTGTAAATTAAATTGTCTATAGTTAATTACATATGGTAATTAGAGCTGAGAATTCAATTCTTTATTAAACTTTGAAATACATCGATATAAATACCGAACAATTTAGTTTGATGTGCACTAATATAATATTATTCATGTTTCAAAAGTGCATAATATTAACAATGCCAAAAACATCCACGAGATTACTCTGAAAAATTCAAGATTTTTAATAATCTTAAATTACGACTTATACGGTAGGAGTGCAGAAAGCCTTATGTAAATATGAGAAATGGAAATAAGGTGAATTTCAAAAGCAAAATAATCACAGCCTAATAAAAAAACAGTGGACGTACGGTGCGGACGGACTTTCAACGAATTCGGCTGCGTGTATGGGAACGATGCGAACAAACTTAATGGAATCGGCTGAATACTGCGGGAGTACAAAAATATTTTCAATGGTGGGTGGGTGTTTAAATTTAAAATTACATGTATTTTTGTCTACCTATTTTCATATAACTATTATCATTTATCCGTATAGTAGAAGAAGACCTGAGGGTATGAACACCCCCCTCTGTGTGTGTGTGTGTGTGTGTGTGTGTATGTACGGGCATATACCAGTTACCCCCAAAAGTACCTTCTTTTATACCAACTCCCCCCAAAATACCTAGAGAAAAATGTACCAATTGCCCTCAATCGAATGCACCAGTTGCCCCCAACTGAATGTACCAGTTGCCCTCATATATTATATACACGATTACAAAACCAACCTGTCAAGTAGGGGTGGTAAATAATTTAAGATAAAGACATAATATTACTAGAATGCGTAATTTTAGACGTAAATACCTAAGCAGATCACCAATACATAGGTAATGCAATGAACAACAATTAGACATATTATTAGGTTAATCGTAAATCGCAATACATGTGTTTTTATTATTTATTATATCATTATTAGTATTTTTATGGTTATAAGAATCGACTTTGTAATACGATGTAGGTATTTTTTGTTAGGTACATTTTAATAGACGAAAAGTTCTTACGTAGTTAACACGATGAAAAATATTAATTTTCATATTGTAAAATTGTATACATTTTTTGACTAATAAATATTATAATTTTAAATAGTATATTTATTCATTTATTTTATTATATATATATAATTTGTCTTTTAGATAATTACCACCCCTACTTTACGGGTTGATGTTGTAATTGTGTATATAATATGTAAGGGCAACTGGTTTATTCGGTTGGGGGCAATTGGTTGATTTGACTGAGAGTAACTGGTACATGCAGTTGAGGACAATGGGTATATTTGTTAAACACCGAAAAAAAGCCTCTGAGGGTAACTGGACAACACCCGTGTGTACAACACGGCTGCTGAACGATTGCGGTCAATGCGTATTCGTATTTGTATTACGGGCCCACTATCGCTTATAATTTATCTTGTTCATTTTCCCGATTGACAATGCGCGTTTCGTCTCCGAGATTTCACTCAGTTCCTTTTTTCCATCCGTATTTATATTACGTTGCACTTGCGATTCGCTGCCGGTCGGGATGCTTTATTCACGAATCATTCCAGTACCTACAGTGTGCTGCTGCAGGATTCCGCGAAACGTGCATAAGTCAATTTACGTTATTAGATGAAACCCGTGGCGACGAAGACGGAGAAAGAATAAAATTTTAATAAGAAAATAAAAGAAAATCTCGAAAAGGCCATCACGCTCCCATACACCAACACGGCTTCCGTAAAGACGGAGTGAAATATTTACAGAATTTAAATTGAAAATAATAAAAACCAGTGTAAGACCACGATGAGCTGGGCACGTGTACGATGTATAAAATATTAATAATGCACAACGTATATATTTCTATGGATGTATTCGGAACAGTTACAGTTCTCCATAACAACATTACAATATAATAATAATTTGATACTTGATTGAGCGTGTAGAATGCAATCCAACGGCACGCAGCTGCAGTCGGTATACATAGCTAAGTTTATTGTTTTTCGCATACAAACGATCGCTTTGTGTTTTCATTAAAACGTGCACTTCTTTGTTTGTTAATAAAATGTTGTTGTTTTTATTTTAGAATATATTGCTCCGTCAAAGTTCATTCGAATGTTTCTGATGTTGTTTAAAATTGCAATCGACCAGAGTTTTATGTTCTTATATAGAGCCTGAGAAAAAAAAAATAACGTCAGCTTTTGATCTTCGCATAGGCGTGTTACTATATACCACCGATGAACGAACGCGATCGATCATGTTGAAACCGAATTTTACACTGGTGTGAGTCTTTTGGAAGTCGCAACGGCTTCCAGAAACTTTAAATCGAGAAAAATTTACAAACACTAATTTCACGGTTGAATATGCCACTTCGAGCGGGTGAAAAAAAACGTCCAATTCGCATACACTATATATTACATGATACACCTCCTACATATACCGTGGGTATTATAAGTTTTGGCTAATTTAAACTTTATTATACGAAACAAAAATCGGATCTGTCGGATTTAAATGAAACCCGTTAAAAGCTTAGAGGACTGGCAAATTTCGAAAATATTTTCCGAGATTTAACCTAATAGAATACATTATAATGGGTTGTATAGTAAAAATAATAAATTATTATATTTTATCCGTATACACAAGTACCCTCTATGTAGGTTTTGCACGGAACGTTTTCATTCGAATCGGCCGATGACACAACATGTAATGTCCACACAGACATACGTACGTTTATGATTAAGTCGATTTAGAAATAACGTTATAAAAATAAATAGTGGCATATTCATAGTGTACTGTATTCTATAAAAATATAAAATAATGCACTGCAGGATGACCCTTTTGTTTAAAACTCGTCGGTCAATACTGATGTAATTAAATTTAAAGTCATCATTTTTGCACAACACATTCTATCAAAAAAATAATAATAATAATAATTACACTTTTACGATTGTCTATTATAATAATTGTGTCTGAGCTTTATTTAATTCTTTATTGTAAAATTCCTTTCTGAAAGTATTGATGCATAAAAAGCGTGACTGGGAATACGCTGTAGAAATGATGGAAAATAAAATATTTTTACACATTCATTCGTTAATATTTCAAATCTGTTGTGGTCTTAGACGGACCAAAGGAATAATGTTTTGTATTCTAACGATCATCGCGGTCGTATTTATGTCGAAAAACGTGCACTCAGATTGTTGAGTAGTCCCGATACTGTATTTTTTACTACCTACGTAATATTATATCGTTTTTTTTTTTTTTTTTAATTTTTAATTTTAAAGATTTCAACTTTTAAGTTTTTTTCGTATAGGTACCATTATTTTTGATCAAATATTGACTTGATACGTAGTCATATATTTGTGAAGACCTTTGGATGTATGATGACATTTTAAGATGAAAACGTTTGTCTGTAAAGTAAGTCCCGGATACGCACAAGCGTCACATCATCATTCTTGTAGTTGTATAGTATACAATATAATATTTCCATGATCGATTGTTATTATGTATTGTTGGCACGACTTCATGAACCTACTGATTTTACGCCCATTATTATTATTATTATTAATATTTCTCTTCTTGTCTCCTTTACTGAATGTGTCGGTGTATATTATATGTGTACACTTCTGTATGTTATAATGTGCGTTAGGTCTAGTTTCGAAAACGGGGTCGGCGCTCACAACAGTATAAGAAATAGTGTTTAGTTAATTTTCCTAACGGCCCCTCTGTCGCCCTAAATATAATTAGGAAGTTTGCCCGTACGCGAGCATCCACACGTGAAAACGGTTAAAAAGTTAAACACGCGCTCATTGTGGGTAGAATAGTATATAATATGTATATAGGGTAGGCATACCTACCCGTCCGTGTACGCCGTGAGCACGCATAAAATATAATAATATACGACGAGTATAACTGCACGCCTACGTTAGTGTATTTTATGTGAGTATATAATGTGTGTGTGCGTGTGTTTTGTATAATACGTAGAAGTCGGCCAAAAGTACACCACACGGCTATCAGGCGGTCGGCGATAACACGGGGTTTTATTATTTTTATTTTTTTTTTTAAAACCTACCGAAAACGTTTTAAACTTTTGTTCCGTTTCGAAAAACTACCGCCGCTCGACCGTCTAAATAGTGTTTTTATTGTACGCGCCCAACACCGGAGCTCGATTAAAAAAATATTACGTATGATATGCGCATTTGCGTGCTCGTTTATCACAATTTAATATATTTATTACAATATCATTTCATAGTGCATTGGGTATACGAAAAATTATGCTAATAAACATTATATAATACGTATTCAGTCGCTGGTTTAGATGACGTATTCGGATCTCACCGACGATGTATTCGAACACATTCGCTTTGTAATCTTATTGACTACGGTGCACGATAATATTTTCGAAAAATTCATTGCGTCAGACTTAAGTTTATACCAGGATGGAAGAACTCTACTAGCTTAGATACAAATCGAAGGCTATTTCAAATAACAAAATCGATTGATATAATATTTTTTTTTCTTTTTTTTCAATAAATGTTGCGATGAAATAATGTACTATACATAAGATTTAAAAATAAATCAATAAGTCATTTTTTTTTTCATGTCATATTCTGGTAACCATAAACCAGTAAATTAGATATTAGTAATATTATAACTATATTTATAATTTAATTTATTATACAAGAATATAGGTAAATAAATAAATAAAATAAGTAAAACATGGTTAGTGTTTCGACTAGATATTTTCAGTTTCCCTGGATAGGTTAAGTGAAATTAAGTTGTACCCTAGGAAATAGGGATAGGAGTTCTGCCGCTTCAATCCACCTTCTGATATCCACGGTTTTATCTTTCCGTGCATTTATTCTATTCTGATAGAAGTTATTTTCTGTGGCACTAGAAACTTCGTGAAAAATCTCTTGATTTTAGTTATAGTCGTCTGGCCATAAATATACGATGTCAAGGATCATTTGTCTGTTTGTATCCATCCAAGTTAGTGAAATCATTCATATTAATGAGCTGGGTATATGTCTGCCAATAAGTAAACTTTCTCAATTAGCGCATCTTTTAGGAGTACCGTTGCAGTATGACATGCATCATTTAGGGCAGTATCGACCGAAAATCAAAGGGCAATTGCAGATAACCGTAGAGGCAGAACGTAGGGTTGTTCTTCCGATTTTGATCCTGATTATGTTCGAAGTTAACCGTTTCGTGTGTTTATCTATTTACTTACGAAATTTTCGCAATGATATTTGTACGTCAAGGTTCTATCGAGACATTCAATAGTTACTCCTATGCATATTACGCTGGCGTATCGTAGTGTAATGGTGCCTTTCCTTTCCATGTTACTTCTAGTTTACGATTAGTTTCCCTATTTCTTAAATTAAATGCACATAGCAATGGCTTGTTTAAATTTGGTTATAGGTAGTGATGTGGCTCAACGCAATAGAGAGCATGTCATAGGTGTACAATTCTGAGTGAAAAATTATGCGACGGTACGGGTTTCAATCCTCACCCTACTCACCGAAAGTCGACGAGTAATCACTGGACCAACTTACTCTCACGATTTTACACCTATGTAGGTAAAATCTACATTATACGACTGCGGGGAAGTAACACTCCGCGTCAGTATTTCCATTTATATTATTTTCCCGCGTTTTCCAGGGTGTCGGTGAGCTTTTCTTTAATTATTTCAAAATTGTCATCCCGTTTAATTGCTGCGTCATATATGTATGTAAAAATTTTTAATTTTATCGTCGTTCGATATATACTTATATATACATATTATATCAGTGGCGTATTTACGGAGGGGTGATCTGGGTGATATATCACCCCCCAGAACCTTTTTTTTATCATTTCACTTTCTTATTTTTCTTTTAAATGCTTGAGCCGTAAGTCCGTAACGGTATTCTTAATATTTCTTAGTGTTCCATCAGTCCGTTAATAATAATAGTTAATAATATACATAGACATTTGTAGACAATATAGTTATTAGTAGTTTCAATAAAATCGTGAACATTAGATAATTATGATGAATTATTATTATTATTATCGTTTAATATCCTAATGTTCATAGTTAGTTTATATATCTATTAATCTATTTTATCTGTGATTATTTAATTTATACTATATTAATGATCTATTTGTGATCCAGCATATACTTATTAAGTATGAAAATAAATGTTTAATATTATTAATGTTGGTATAGTTTTAAATAAAATCATATTATATATAAGTGCATTTTACGGAAACAGGAAAAGTATGATAACAAGATCCTCCTAGAAGATATTTGTCCCATTGGGCCAAGGCTCCTAATGTAAAAAATAGTTATGGTTATATCACTCCCTAGAAAAATATCCTAGATATGCCACTGTATTATATATATAATTACTGTGCCACTTGTGTAAACATATTGTAAAGTGTTTGAGCATTAATAGTACCTCCTTGTGGCAGTCGATTTTTCGAGTTTCTCTATATCTATTGTGATCAGCTATTACTCATCAATGATTCAATAATTTTGGCAAATTTAAAATCTTGTACAAGTTGATATATTTTTTCTATTCGTAGACCATGGTAGACTTTGTCAATAAATCCATTAAATAATGATGAACAATTTAATAATTTTGTTTCATATATTTTTACAATTTTTTGTATCATCATTCAACGTTTGCCAATAAAATGTTATTGATATTTGATAATATATAATATTATTCATTATTCATTACATATATAGTATGTATTATTTTATGCGATTAAAAAAAACTCTACAATTTGCGTCTAAAGATTCGATAAAAAGCAAACCAGAAACCTGAGGCCCCGGTACATGCTGATGCGAAGAATCCCGCGATAACAATATTTTATATAATGTTTCTAGTGGCTCAGCAATTCACTTATACATATCAGTTACAAACATAAATAACACGCGTATCTCAGTCTTTTTCTATTTACCGACTTTTTGCCGGGGGAATTATTTTTAAATTTTCATCAACCCGCGACCATCAAACCGAGGGCAACGTTCTATATTTTTTTGTCGTATTTTATTATACCTAGTATTACTTTCAATAGTTCAAAAATCATCTCTTACCTTACAGACGTGGGTAAATTACATATCTTATCAACTTCAATACACTTTAGATAATTATTATGTTGTAAACATATTTTGATTTATACTTCATCAGTCTTCCAATCTGTATCGTTAATTCCCTAGATTTCATTGATGTTTGATTTTACTATATTTTGTTAATTTATATTTTTTTGATATAAAAAGTTTTGATCAAAATATCGTGAAATAGAAAATAGTTTCCTACGTTATAATTTATTAACATTATTTACTAACATTTTTAGTGGTTTCGATATTTTTATTTAAAATAATTGCCGATTATGTAAAGCAAAAATAGTTGCGTACATAAACGATGATGATATAAAAAATATAATATTTTATGAAAATTGCTGTAACTTAATTCGCTGTACAACTTTTGTAGTACCAATTTGCATAGAACTTTAGCAGGCGGTAATAATATTTTGTATTGAAAAACATAATTATCTTACATTGGTAAGATTTCGATGGAACATAATATTTCGAATAATGACATTTTTATATTTTACTTTTGCGAGATCAGTTGTTCGGTAATTAAACGAGAATACCTACGACCTATACTACACACGTTTTCTGCGTACTGAACATAAAACCACGTTCGGTGTTTTTAACATGACCAACATGATTATTGTTATACTATTGTTGTTGATAATATACACCAGCTTATTTTTTTATGAACTATTTAAATAAAAAAAAAACCTCAATCCTAAAGTCTTATATTTTTTTAATTCGGGTATAGGTAATGAATAAATATACATTAGTTAGAATAATTATTTATTATTTGTATTACCTAGTCAAAAAGAGAATACTTTTAATTCCCACTAAATTAGTACAAAAAATTATTCATGTACCTTTCATGACATTGATAGGAAAACAACTTTTACATTAACTGTCATAACTCATATCCGATTTGCAAGACCCTGTATAAATCATGCAATTATATTTCATAGTTACTTTTAATTACTACGTATAATTTTTATTACGATAGACAATTTAAGTTCAATAATCTAATAAAATATAATATTATCGCACATGACTATTACACTCCTATCATATTTCTTAGGTGTAATATGCATTTATTATATATTACGTAGGTACGTCATCATGTAAATAATACAATACCACGATTACACAATATTAAATTCGCTTGTAGTCTGAACTGCGAGTGGATTTATTTAATGAAATGCAAATATTACAAAAACAATATGGTATGTATCTACGTTTTAATAACGCTTTTAATTTAATGATTACAATTATTTATCCACTGTAATTATTTAAAAATGTAATACTAATTTGAATGATGGGTAAAATCTTTACATACGAATAAAGATATACTAATAAATATAATTGTTTATAAAATTATATTTCTATCGTACCTAATAATGTTTTAATAGAATATTAGTTAAAAAATAACGGAAATTTTATTTTTTACTTTTTATACTGTAATACTTGAGTGCAATTTTTTTCCTTGGATAGGTTAAAAAACGTTCGTTATACAAATCTATAAGAAATATTATTAATTTGTTTTCTGAAGTTGACGTAATGACATCAAAGGAAACTATTTTCAACATAATCGATTTTAATTATACATAAATAATTATAAATGATATCAACATTTTAAAGGACCAGTTTGTTAAATACATTCTAGATTGAAAAAATTATAAATTGGTGTGTGTTTAATGGCTTTAACGTTCTAAATTTCGAGAAAATAGCGAAAGAACTATGCATTTTTAGGGCGAATAGGGTGATTTATATAATTTCTGAAAATTCCATACCTGCGAGTAAACAAATATTAAAATGTTACCCTAATACCTGTAGTTTAAACTTAAAATATCGTATATGTTACATTACTTTGGATGTATTTTGAATTTTGTAAATTTCGAACATAATCTAAAATATAAAATAATTTATTTAGTACCTATATCTATAAATACGTATTGTATAAGTATACGAAAAGGATTCCAAACATTCAATTAATAGTTTTGAAAAAAAAAGAGAAACAAATTCTCTATAGTACATAAACTCGTACAAGTCCAAGTAGTTCAACAATTAATAATAATTCACATGCATGGTAAATTTGTTTGTATTTATCTCAACACTAAATTGCAGTAATTCATGGTGTTTTTTTTTTTTTTTACATAAACATAAATTACGCAACTTTAGATATAATTAATTACAAACACATTTACTGGTTTAACGTTGAAACACGTACAGTGCACACATTAGTTAGAAGTTAAATGCACATTCTAGAATATTTAAACAATATTAATTAACACTGGAAAACTAGAAACTGTCTTGTTACAGTTTATACAACATAACTGAGTGAACATGTTTAGTGTACATGTTTAGTACATATGTAGTGTATATACTATATAGGTATAACTGTTATAAGGTATCCGAATAACGAGTTAGTAAATTATTTTTAATATTAAAAAAAAAAATGTAATTATTCCGAGTGTACGCACTACGCAGTATCAACGCAGTATAAGAAAAATTTTATTCACTTGTGATTTATTGATTTTTGTTATGTACATAAATACTATCACTGAACATATTATACAATTGATAATAGAATAAACGATATTCTTTTTGTATGATTGGATATTTCCTTTAAACGTTTAAACTGATTGTATGCCTATGCAATTTTCTTTAACAACAACATAAATTAATTGAAATCTGAAGTGATTTTCTACTCATTTATAAGTTGTCTAATTTTCTTTAGTATAGTTATGTAAGAGAGAGGGGGAATAAATCAATAATTAAATCTTCATAGGACCTTCTTTCTAAGTGCGTTTTAATTGTATCGTAGTTTCCCTTGTCCCTTTAGTGTATGTAACATAATTAATCTTCTCGCAGGATTCGCTTATTTTATTTATATGTTTATCGAAACGCTAATTGGTTTATTACTAATTACTATACGTACTCCGTAAGAATATACTAATAAAAAATTAAAATTGCATTTAAAAATTAAGTATAATATAATATTAAATTTGTATGGCCATATCTTATCATGCAATACACATAATTATACATAATAGTTTTGCGAATAATGAAATTACTATAATTTTTTTTTTTCAATTGATTAAATCGTTAAATGATCATTTTGATGTTTTTTCCATTTTTTCCATGGTTTTCTCCATGTCGTTTATAGTTTATTCAAGATTTTTGTCTAACCTTTTAATCGTGTTTTAGTCGAATATGGTCGGCACCTGCAGGTAAAAGATAGATAACAGGATTTTAAACAAGTCTTAATACATTCATTTTAATATTTCAAATAATTATAATAATGATGAGTAAAAAAAACCTGTCAAACTCCTAGGTCGGGTGAGATATGTGGATGGGTGAAAGTTGAATGGTATAGCTGTCTTTTGAACTAGACCAATTAACCATTGTTCATTCTTTATATTATAAATACAAATTATAATGTTCTTGTCTATTTGAATATCTACGTATTTTTTTCAATATTGTTGTCTTAGCGAACGCAGACTTTCGTCTCTACGGTAATAAGATCATCCCGAGAAGACTTTCTGTGCCATAAACGACTTTACAGAGAGTAACGGCCGTTGGACACGTGAACTATTTCTTCTGATACCGCAAATCGGTGCAACAATATTTCTGATTGAAATCGTATACATAAAAATAAAATATCACAAAACGCACATTATAGTGCAATCAAATATATATAAAAAAAAAAAAGATTTTTGTTGTCTCATAGAGATAAATATAGATTGTAATTAATTTAAAACATTTTGGTAATAACTATAGCATAAATAATATTTTAAGATCCTATTTTTTGTCTCTTGATGCCGTGCATTTATATTATTTTGAACTTCTGGACCCCTAGAAAAAAATCACTTACCAGTGAACATGGTCAGACAGCCATCCCCACGAGTGTCGCGTGATCGAATTTTGCGGACTCGACACAACCAAAGGCCGTTTCGGTTGAGACATCGTCGTCCGCCATACCAAATAAAAAAAAATACAACACAAGTTTGTTCCCCTCTCCCGCAGTACACCATGAACCGTGTACGACAATCGTTTTCAAATGAGATATATCTTTTTTCGAGTGGTGCTGTTTAGGTTAATTTTAAGGGCGTGTCGAATATAAGGCACGGCGGGGTTTTCGGTCAAACTTTTGCGTGTGACTGCAAAAAAACTGAACACATTCTCCTCTACCTATAATAATAATAATTTATACTCCGAGCGATTTAAACTGCGTTATTATTAATATAATTCTTTATAATTCGTAATTATTTTTTGCGTCGCAGTTCCTATTAAAGTGTTAATTTCAGCAGCGCGCAGCGCAGATTGCATATAATATGTATGCATTGCAATCATGAACATTTTACGCATCCGACAATTTGTCGCCGAAATTACCGATTTTTTTTTTCTCTTACAGGAGTTGTTAAGAATCTACGTGAGCGCATATTATAATGGCTTTCTTACAATTTGCTTGTATACAAGTTACTCGGCGTGGTGCCTGCCGTGCAAGTTAGGTAGTTAATGTGCGCAATAATAATAACTGCAGCTTTGAGTAAAAACAGACACCCGTTGGAAAAAAAAAAAACAATTTTAATGAGCCTTATAACGATGAGATGTATAATTGGTCACGGTGCATAAAGTTATTCGCTGCACGTATACACTTATACTTATATATATATATAATCTATATATTTATAAGTTTTCAAGGGAGCAAATTAATGACGCAAAGTCTGCCGGTGAACTTTTAGACGATTTCGCGTTGTGATGGGTTTATATAATAGAAAAATACAGTGAGAGAGGAATAGAGATAATAATAATATTATGATCGGGTGCGTTTTTAGTATAAGCTAAAATACGCGTGTGGATATTTTTTAGTGACTGAAGTTCGTTAATGTTGTCAACGGTAGCGGCGAGGGGAAAAATTCTATGCAGTATTAGCTCTTGTTATTATCGTACGATAAATGATTGCGACGCATGTGCCTTCGTTCTGCAGTTGTCTTGTTTGAATAATTCAGTGAAAAAATTGTATACTACATAAATGATGTGCGCACGCAACATATTATACAGTTTTTAACTCGTTTATTCGAACACAACTATTATAATCTAATCTTAGCACCGTATACGCGTGTTTATAATATTATATTATTGCACTGCGGGTATACCTACCACTTATATACTTATAATATTATGTTATAATAACAGTGACGTGTGCGTGTTTGCTGTTTTTATTTATTTATTTTTTTTTTTTTTTGCTCATTCACTAAACGTTCTTAACTGATACAGTTATTAAACGCAATTCGCTTTGTGTGTATTATTAAACTCACGCGAGATCTTGAAAACAGCTATAGACAATCACTAGACTGCTGTTTGAATAATTCACTTTGCAATATTCGCGGCTATAACACTACAATAACGATTTAAAGTCCCCCCCCCCGGAACTGGATTTCTGTACCGATACTTTTTCGTCTTTGTCGGGCAGGATACTCGTACAATACCATGCTATCCTCTGAGCAGATCTTATTGTACAGAAAATCCAAAAACAATCAATATCTATATCAATATACATATATAATATATTATATATATACGATAGTAGTATGGATATCATACATAATATTCTAAAATCGTATTCACGCAAAAATGTGTTATGTATTTAGATCGTATATCGTCGACTATAGATAGCAGCATTTTTTTCCTTCTTTTACAACATTTCAACATGGCGTCCGATTAATAATTATCTAAATGAGCTATTTGTTGCAACAGCTTTACAGTACCTACCCATTAGTTTTCACGTGAAGATATTATATTTTTTTTACAATAAAAAATTGACCACTGTAAAAATCCGTAGTTTTCTCGTCATCTTGCTAGATTACGTGAGTAACAAAATGCGGTTCTAATATTTGTATTACTCCAGTGTTTCTCAAACTTTTTTTTCAATATAGCCACCTTGATTGAATGTAAATCGTTATAACTCCCTAAGATCTTAGGTATAAAAATGTGTCCATCAAAATCATTAAATTAATTGAAAATTTCTGTCTTTACTATAAAATGCTATGATAAAATTTAATTGTAGTACACAAATCTTTCACGGTTCCTTCGTTATACAACAACGGTCCCCTTCAAGGGGCCACGGCTGACAGTTTAAGAAGCACTGTATATTATCCTACATAGCTGCAACACTGCTTCGTTTTAGGTGATAAAGTCAAGAATATTGTCGGACCACAGTAGTGCGTCATAACTGAATAAAATACAAATTACTCGTGATTATAATATGTATTCGACGTAGATAAGCACAACGTGTGTACAAGGCAATATTGTTTGTTATTATTTTTGTAACATATTTCTTAAATTTTATGGTCGAAAAGTACTATACCTACTACAGTATTAGTTTGCCAATATCTAATGATAATTTATGGTTTTTAACAGGATTATATTTCACAAACAGAAAAATATCCACAGTTGTTGTTTACAATAATGAAGGTCGGTATGGCACGATACTTGTGAAAAATACAATTTCATGTCAACGTGACTCTCGAGACACGTATATTAGGTGAATGGACCAATAATATTACAGCGAGGAGTGACCCTGTCAATGTGCACGTGACCGGGGTATTAATTGACCTACTTATTTTTCTTGACGGTCTCTTTTTATTCGACTATAACATTTTTATTACACTGGGCCATCAAAGAAATTCTGTCAAACTAGGACACAATCCCGTACTACGATCGAAACCACCAGAATAAGGGATGAAAATCACTCTTTATCGTAACGTAAGCTCTTCATGTACTCAGCGTCATGATAATCCAATCATATATGTGAGTGCAATCGTGTTGACTTCTATAGTATTCAAGGATTGTATATATTACATGTTATATAATTCTCAAATTACATAAAATATGATCATCATTTTTAATAGTATTATCAACATCTGTTTTCATTAGAGAAACCTAGACGACCCACGCTGTAGCTATATAATAAACCTATTGGGTTTTACATTTTTTTTTTTTCAATCTTGTATCTAACTGTTACGCGATGTAAAAATAATTTTTAAATCATTTGTATTGCAATTCTAAATTAAATACTTGACTATAGTAGCAATTGATTGTTAATGTAAATCATAGATTTTCGAAATTTTATGATTCGAAATTTTGACGTATTAATATATTATTATTTAAATACTGTCAAGTTTTCGATGTATTGATAAAAAAAAAATAATAATAATAGAATATTAGTGATTATTGACTCATTATACTTTACGAACTATGAAAATGATTAATGAATTATAAGATTCGAAATGAAATAAAGTATGAATATACCATTTAGTATTGAATGTGTAAAAGCAGATGTTATAAACAACATAACGCGGGTACCTATAATGGCTATTTAAACACGGACATTAAACTTTAGATTTATACCAGGGTGCGCATATATATGAGCATCGAGTTCTTAAAATGTCGTAGGATTTAAATTATATATTTTTTTCTCTACGTAAATGTCAATACTAATAAAACTGTAATGAGATTTATCGGTTATGCTTATTGCAATAAAAAATAACATGAATCATCGATCTAACTTTTATTAAAAGTGATGTAATAAAGCATGAAATATAATAGTAATATGTACGATAACCCACGTTTACAGCAAAATCAGTACTATCGTCGATATAATTCAAAATCTGTACTTTATTGTACCTATATTTTGTTCTTCCTGGTCTACATCCTCATTTTCATCACTTTCATCATTTCCACTATAATCTACATTACTATCAGCCCAACACCAAATAAATAACAAGAATATTTTATAATTTGTCGTATATAGGTTGAATATAAATTACTTCATAAGTGCATATTTATTATAATATAGATGAATATAAATAATACAAATATATAATATGTATACACAAAATTAATAAAGATAACTCACATTCTATTTTTCATGGTTGGTCTTAAAAACTCTAGTATTTTAATAATTAAATATATTTAAGTACTTATAATTTATAAAATAAAATAATCATTTTATCTATCTCTACGGAGAACAAAATATGTTCATCTTCGTATTAAGTGAGATACATCTGAAAATGTATTAGAAAATACTAGAAAATCGGGATGTAAAAGGCTATATTATTTTTGACTCATTGTCAAACATAATGAGATTATAAAATTTAAAGATTTAAATATGAATATAGCCTGCAGATAATATTTAAATGATAAAATAAATATAATAAAGGATAATATGGTACAAATCGAATGACAATGTCAATCCATGAATGTCCATGAATGAAAATAAAATAAAAACGTAAATTAACACGCGTATGACATTTGGAACGTTCCGTTTAAATATGTACGAGGATATTGGAAATCCATGGTTTAATTTCGGCATCATATTGCGACGGAACGCGTCAAAATTAAACAAATGCTATTCATTACGTGCCCTTGCGATCGAAAGTACGTCTTTATTAATTATTGTGTGAATATGCACATAACATAAATATATTTGTTTGATTTAGGGATATTATTATACCCATGTCTTATCATCCACGTGCGGGTCCGTTTAAACGTCCCGTGTGCCGAGAGTGGTAAATTGGGTCCTAAATGACCTTTTCTCGGTAAATTGGGTCCTGAGAAAAAAAAAGTAGTAGGTAAGTTGGGTCCCGGGGAAAAAAAGGTAGTAGGTTAATTCTAAGGTTTTTTTTTTTTTTTGTTTAAATATCTAATCATTTTTATTAGAAGTCAAATTTTATAATTATGAATTTTTTTATAATTTATTAATATATACGTGTTTATTTTATACTGCATTTTTGGTAAAAACTTAAATGATACGAATTATTAGATATAATTAAAATTACGACTTTACGAAGTTATTTGACCACAATAGAATCGATAATCGATAAACACATAGTGTGAATTTAAATCCAGTACTTACTTTTATTTTCTAAAACGATACACGGAACACAACATTACATTACACTAACAATTTTAATATTTGGATTAACAAAAGGTTTTTTTTTCAAGAAAACAGTATCTTATTTTTTGAGAAAACGACTATGGCCAAGTAGTAGTTAATAGTTGACCTATTAATAGTTACCTTCTACCTTTTTTTTCCTCGAGACTCTACTTACCCGCTACTTTTTTTCTCGGGACTCAATTTACCGCATCAAAATGCACACAAAAGATCGCGGGCCCAATTTACCTAGCCCCCCCGTGTGTAACCACCTTAAAGGTAATCTTACTAGGTACCTTAGGTAATTTTATTACTTTAACAAAGTGTAAATTCAAATAACTAAAATTACAATTTGCTGTTTAATTTATTAAAACTATAGTGATTATTTCAAGTTTGTCCGGATGAATAATTATCCTAGTACATTGTGCGGTACGTCAAAGTTATCGACCGAACACTTCCGCTGCGGCCAACCGCACAGGGCGAGCGCAGTGGACTGTATATCAAAAATGATGGTGAGTGGGTGAATAAGGGAATATAATGGCTTGTTTGTGGCGATATGGACGACATGAATGAAGCTATATCTTTACGTCAGTGAAAGATGTAAATAACTACAGGCGCGGAACGATTAGCATGTCACCGATGAACGTGCTCACCCACATTCGGTTGACTCAGCACCCTCGTCAGGATTATATACTGAGCTAAAGTGTTCACACGATTCCACCTGAGTATGTATACCTACCACTTATATTTGATCATCGTATGACACAGGATCTGCAAACGGCAATGGACCTATGCCAGGTTTGGTCGTGACGAGGACCACGGTTGCGGTCGAAAAGTTGTCTTATAAACCTATGCCGACAAGCGCAACTTCCACGTATAAACCATGACATTATAGTTCTACTCAGTTTATCCCCAAGGATATCGTTGAATGCGAAAAAAGAATTCGACATTAAATCAGGCGACACGATAAAATAAACAATATAAATAATATACAAATGGAATTGACTGCCTCGGGACAAGCATAAATTATGTATACTACTCGTATATATGCTACAATATGCAGGGTTCTATCTGCTCGTCCGAGCCTATCCAACCTCAACTTCTCAGGCAGAAACCAGCGAAATAATATTAATGTACAATACACATAATTAATGTATAATATAAGATATATAATATGTTTACAGCGTATAAACGGATAGTTGGTATAACTCTAATAATCAAATATACTTACCTATTGACATTTTATGCCTGTTGAAAAATGTTTAATTTGTTAATGTTCCGATAATTATTGGCTTTGTCCTCGTGCATCATATAGAACACGCAATCTTCAAGTGTGTTGTTATATAGGTGAGTTTGAAATCTAACAAATCTAACAATAATGATCCACAGTGGATACTAAAAGAAAACACCTGCAGATCATATGAGAAATATTTGTAACAACATTATTCATATACTTTCAAACTTTCAAATAAAGCATGCGGTGTATCACGGAGTCTGCACGTTTAATCAGTAAATGTATTCAATAGTCCTCGTAAACAATGTTAACTGTATAACACATAAATATATTATTATGAAATAACGTAGACAAAATCAGCCCTTACATAGCCGTTTTATGTGTAACATACGAAACGCGCACCAACGAAATTTTAATAATATGATAAGACGTCGGAACGTAGAGCGTAGAGTTAAGGTTCTCACACACTGCTGCGAGTACACGGAAAAATAGTGTACCGTACCGATATCGTATCGCGTACAACAGCAGTGTGTGAGAACCTTAGACTTGATAAAATGGTATCTTTCCATGGTATGTGTACAGCTGTGCAACAAATCAATAAATGAACAATGTAGAGTATTATAAAAATCCGCCCATGATCGGTGCAATATTTAAACTCGTAGACTGCGCAATACAAGAGAGAATATTCAGGAGAGTTGGAAACAGCGAAAACTTATATAAAGTATATAGGTAATTTTAATCTGATTAGGTACCGGCGGCGACGTATTTCGTAACACTTTATTCCGGAAGACTGCTGTCTGCTGCAGCTGATTTTCTACCGGTCGAATTACGTTTAAATACGCATTTTCCTTTCTGTAACATTTACATTGTATTTGTGTCTACTACAGATCTCGCGGCTGTGGTCCTTTTGAAGTCTATTAATCAAGAACTTCCTTCCCCCTGTTCCGCGCTCGTACTGAACGTATATGTGCATATTCTACGGTCAACCAAATATTATTTCGAAAACCTTCAGTAAATCAAATGTGTAACTATCTCGCATCTAGGCCATTATGTCGTTACAATAATATACGTATAAGAATATAACGCACATAATCATTGACAGACAATCATATTATTATTATTTTTTTTTTTTTTTTGCGTCTCTTATGTAATGAAATGAAAAAAAAAATATTGTTTTCAGAAAATGAAAAAAAAAAAACTGTCGTTAATTACAATAATCCGCCGTCTAATCATCGAGCAGCCTACGCGTGTTGGTATACATTTACCTATATAATACACTGTACAAGAAACGTATAAATATACGTAATATGGAAGAGATACGCCTGTTGTGATGGGAATTAATTGCTGTGTCTGGCACCATCTAAAATGCGCGCGACTGAAGCCTGCAAACGAAATTGAACGTCGTTACAACGTGCCCATGCCCGCCCCCTCACTCGCAATCATTACCGACCGGCGAAAACTAAAACAACTTTTCGAAAGAACCTATATCATATCCGAGAGAGAGAGAGAGAGAGAGAGAGAGAGTGAGTCTAAAAGTTCTCGTCGGTCGCCACCGTTCTCAGACCGGTGAAGTACCTATAGCTGTAATATCTACACATATATACGGCTTTGTATATACGCGCGCATCCTCGCCACCGCCCGCGCAGTCGAACGAAAAATGATACCGCGTCTGTTGTTGAAAAAGCTGCTGCCGTTGGCTGCTCGCTGAGCAATTTCTTGGGCTATTTGTTCCACGAGTTATAATCCTTAAAATACTCATACGCACGTATACATAAGTCTTAAGCAGCGCGTTTGCGGAGGCGTCTCTACGGCGCGTAAATATAGGAAAGTCCCGGAAACCCTTTGTCGTGCGCAAGCGTCCCACGACCGCAAAAAGATACGTATTGTACGATGATAATAACATAATTTAATATCTGCGCGGTATGGATATATCGCGTAGTATCACGAATATATATTACGGTTCAACGCGAGCGAATTAAGAATGTCGAATTTTAGTACGGAAATAAAAACGAAAAAAACATTTGACGAAGAGGACGCTTCTGACAAAAATTGAAATACACAAGTACTCTACTTCTTATGTCCTTAAAAGAAGCCAGTTGCCCCTTAGAGAAGTTACATAGCTTTGCGCTCCAGTCAGAAGCCAATGTTGAGGTTTTTGAATAATTATTCACTATAGAGAATACTATTGTACTATTGAAAAAATAAAATAAGAAACCATTTATAATAATAATTTAACTTACGTAGTATAATCATACAGTTTAATCGACACTTTAAAAACAATAAATACTGTAATATAATATAATTTTCTAAAATGTTTAAGAGTGATGTATATACAATAATAATAAAAAATCAATTTTTTTAACTCAGTTATTTGAATTTTTTTTGCCCTCTCAATATTTTAAACTACTTAGCAATTCAAATTCTCGGTGATTCAATTTTTTTAAAAAGTTTCCTCAAATTCAAATTATAAAGAGTCGACTATTATAATGATAAAATTCTACATTTGGTTGTATAATATATAGTGAAGAATATTTTGAGTTAGGTCCCACGGGTCAGTTTGCAACCAAAATGCATAAACTTCCGCTAACTAATATTTCACAAGACCTCCCATCTATGGACCGAAAAATAACATTTTTAAAAGTTTACGTAAAGTATTAGGATATGAAAGAATACGTACGCATATTTATAACAAACAAAGTTTTCTGGTGGAAGTGTTTTGAAAATTACATGAGCAGCAATAAAAATAATATGTTAACGGCGTTTGCGCTGCGGTGTATGATAATAATATAAAAAACAAATTTATCGATCGGGTGTGGTAGGTATATTGTTTATTATTAATATTTAATGATGCAGCCATAAGATAATAATAATATACACAAAGTTTTGCATATTGTAAATATATAAAAAAAAAAAAATATTATAATCGATATTCAAAGCAAATGTAATTTTTCCTTTACATGTTATAACTAGTTGATTTTAATATTTGCCCAACGACATGACAATTTTTTGAAATTAAATTAAATTTTTTATCAAAAATCCATACGCCCTTAAATAAGTTTTTTTGAAATTTATTAATATAAACTTTTGCTAATAAATCGGTACAATATTAAATATTTTATCGACGATGAATTAGTTTAGTATTTTTTCAGTAACTCTCCAAGTAGGAAAATGACTTCAAAGGTGCCTCAGAATTTAACTATTGAGTATACATAATATTTTTCCGGTGAACACATAAGCAAATTATTCGTATAATTAAAATAGTAAAATAAGTAATAAATTATTCTGAGAACCCATGCTGTGTTGTTTTTTTTTATGTTTAGTACCGAAGTATTGCAGATATAACAACCAAAGTGGTGTACAATATTAAAGGAGTACAAAATATTATATAGACAGCATTGAATCAATTATTTCTGTTAAATTTAATCTGTGGTTGATATGTGATATAAGTCACGTCGGCACGTGGTCGTTAATATTTCAATAGAACCTAGATACCTAATAAACAAATCTACATTACCCGTATAGTAAGTTTAGTTAATGATTTAACCTAATCAATATTAATATGTATAAAAAGTACAGTGTTATAACTCAGTTATGTACTTTTCTCAAAAACGTTTAAATTACATCCCGAAAAACATTATTACACTGCAGTATTCGCGTAAGATATTCAATTTTAATAAGACATAGCGATTCAAAATTAACAAATATCATTATCCGATCAGATCTCTAGTAAATTGTTCATAATAATAATAATATTATTTAATAATATCACTTTCATCTTACAACGTTCACATTTTAATATCTATGACTGCTTACAAAGGTTAACTCCTTAATAGGTATTATTATTATTATTATTGTGTCTGTAGATATAGCATCTCGAGTAAAATTTTAATAATTTATTTATTTAGTCTTTGTAGTATTCAAAGATGAACTTAAGTTATAATACCTGCAGCCAAAGTGATCCATCCGAAACCACGCATTATTACTGCGAATTTTGGCTTGTTACTCATTATATTTCATCATTATCAACGCACATTTTTAAAAATCATGATAGAGCGATTATAATTCTTTTTTTCTCTCCAAAGCAAAATTTACAATAATGTCCAAAAAATAAACAAATACTTTTCGGCGAATAACGGAAACATAAACCTTTTATATGTATTTTATATTTTTATGTTACAATAAATTATAAGTTATAGCTCATAATATCCTTTATTCATTATTGTATTCATGACTTATTGCTCAAACTTTAGGTATATACATGAAATTATTTTATTAATGGTTATGTAGTATCATATATTCATATATTGTATCAAAAATCTGTTATTACCCGCATCATCGATGCATTCCGTCATCTTGGAGAGATTGAGAAATGTTGGTGAGTTTGGTGTACACCATAAGATTTTGGATAGTTTAACCTAAATGAGCAAGAACGAAAAAAAAATTTCAAACAACCAGTCGCAACTATTCGGATTGATAACGGAGTACATTGATATTAAGAAATCGCTCGAGTCAGTTACCAAAAACAACTGTCGATTATAAGGCGAATAAAATGCAAATCTCACAATGCACAAATAATACATTCTGATAATCTTCAATAGGAATGGTTTTTAAAATGTATCTATTTATAGTGGTGCCAACGTAATTTTGAATTTGTATATGACAAAAACGATGTATTCTACTCGCATACTCCTTAGCAAGAAATTAAAATAGTTAAATCGATAAGAATTAATTAATAAAAAGTGGGGTTGTTCATCTCAAATATACTGTATTACGTACAGTATTTGCCCTATGTAAACCAACGTATCTGCGCCCATGACCGAAGCTTTTAAGTAGTTGTGGTTTATCGAACAGTATTTATGTTTAATGACGAACCGCAGTTTAATTCCAGTTTCTAAAACGATATTATACATACACCAATATTATATACTCCTTACATTCTCGCAAATAACAACGAATTAAATTAATAATGATAGTTATTATCATTCAATATTCGTCCATCTTCTATCTATAAAGTCATTATAATTTATAAATTATTTTACTACACGAGTACCCGTGTATTCGCATGTGTCACCATCAAACGTCCAACAACACTGTCGTAGGTAGCTTAATCATGTGAAAAGTTAGTTAATTTTCATTGCATCCTTCCACGAAATTTCCCAATACTTTACCATATATTATACACCTTATATACCACATTATACAAACCTTTCTCGAATAATCAACGAGTTAGAATGTGATAAAATAGCTTCATGGATATTACATTTTAGATAAAATATTAATTAACAATATTGCTTGTTTTTTGAACTAATTAAACTAATAATATACGTCCGCTCATTAGTAAAAACCTATTAAGGTTTTTGCTTTTTTTGTCGAACAAAATATGTTAATCATGAATGGTTCGTATGTGTAATGATGTAAAGGTATAGTTTATTCTAAACTTTGACTTTAATAAAAATAAGTTCAATATTTAATTACATTATTTTTCCCAATCATTAATTAAAAGAACATTACTACAATATTGTAATCTCTAATTTTAAATATTTACGTATGTTTAATTATTCATAGGTTGATAAGAAACAACATAGAATGAATAAAAATTTTTTTCTTAAACATATTGTCGTTTAACGAAAACCACAAGATTGTTTTATCAACATGATAGCTTACAATTACTTAAGTATTATACGATGAACACTATTGGGAAGAGGAGGTTAAATTATCATTAATCGATATTCATATTTATTAGTGATCTTTAAAGGGATTGTAAGCCATGATTTTCTGTCTGTCTATCACACGCACAGCATAAGAATTTTCAATTTAGACGTTTTCTATTTCAACGTACCGATCTATCAATTAATGTGATAAGAATTTTTAAAACTGATTTAATTTCGTTGTTAAGTCTACTTTAGGTCAACTTTCCCACTTTTTTTTATTTTGTTCCCCAACTTTTCACAAAATAGAATTCAACAAATTGGAAACATAAAAATAATCATAGGTTAATTTTTTAGTATGTAAAGTACAAAATTTAAAAAATGTGAGAAAGTCAATATAAAGAAGATTTTAAGACGAATTCAAATCAGTTTTCAAAATTCTTATCACATCAATTGATAGATCAATAAATGAGAAATATAAAATGTCTATATTGCGCGTATGATAGATAGAGATAGAAATTCATAACTTAAAATCCGCTTAAAATAATAAATAATTAACTATGATTATGGCATTGAAATATTTACAAAATATTACACGGTAAGTACACGCGTTTAATCATTATCGTTACTCATTATAGACATTGCTGCACAGAAACGTATTATTATAATAATAATTGTTATTATTCTACAAACATTTATGTGTATTTAATAAAAAACTTATATTTATATTACAGACCTACCACCGATTCAAATATCGTTTTTTTTTTTGTAATTTTTATTTTTATTATATGAGAAATATCGGTATTATTGTGTATAAAACGTCTATCGAAACAGTATAGTTGCAGAATTTCCAATATTTTAAAGAGAAACAAATTGCTTAGAAACGTATATATACCTACTTGAACACATCGAACAGTTCAATAACAGGAAAACGATTTTCCGAAATAAATGTATTGCCACGTCGACGAGAGATTATATTATATTTAATATAATATGTATAGATATAACACATAATATCTAAGAAGTGTATGATTAATATCGGTCGTGGAGTTGTGTCGGAAGAACGATCGGTTTAAAACGTAATTTGTAATGTAAAAAGTATATAAATAATATAGTTTGCGTAAGAAACTGTGAAAGTCGAAAGAAAGTAGCACTGGGGGGGGGGGAATAAAAAAAATTAGTTTTAGTAACTACACGAAAAGACTAGATGGGATCGTCATGATTCAAATCATAATGATGAAGAACATTTTATTTCAAGAAAATTAAAATATTACTGTTTCGTGGACCATTTTGGTGGACGAAAGATTTCAACAAATATAAATGAGAACGTGAAAACGAACGGATATATAATTATTTAAAATGCACAACTCAAGCAAACCATTTAATTAATTTCAAGAGAACTGTCGCATGATAAATGAACGGTGCAGCGTGGCAACAAGAAAAAGGTACGCGTATACGATATACTTTCAATAGACTAACATTGATTTACGACAAGGTTGGAACAAATTTACATTTGAAAGGATTTATATATATACATATATATTGGCAAAAATGTATGCAGTCTGAAGAAGTTCGGTTTAAACCCGCGATGACAGGATGATTCATAAAAGGATTTAAAGTATCGGTACTCCGAACGAGTAATCACTATAATTAACTGTAAATAATTTTTCTGCTCGGTTGTCGAAAAAATATATAGATACCAACTACCTACTATTATATATAGCAGTTTTGAAGTTTACCGAAAGATTAATGCATAATGTTCGGCTATACTACTAATATATGACTTGTGCTTTTGTAGTAATAGCGAACCGAGCGTTTTGTGGTCTTAAGGAGGTTAATATCAGTCGTCATAGTCTATTTAGTGCTACGTAGAACATAAATATTATGTTGCGTTTATGTTACGTGTTTGGTGTATAGACTCATATCATGGAATTTTAAGATAAGAATATTTTTCAGAATACGGTGTCATAATAATAAATCATGATCGTATAGAAGATTGACTGACAAAGTGCTGTTAACAAAATCTAAAACAGAAATCTCTCTAACTTCTTATTATCAGTTAATATATATTGTACAAAAAAAAATAACCGGATGTGCCTCTCTCTGCTGTACAGTAGGGGGTGGAGTGCACCTTATTCATAGGATAGGTCATTTAATAGATTTGTTAAATTTGAATGCAATGATATGTATTATTGCATACGAATAACGATTTTGAATGGAAATGATATGTTGGTATAGAATAGGTATATTATTATTATATAATATATTATGTTATATTTAAATTGAAATATTATGTTAATACTTGATTTTCAAACGCTTACAAAAAAAAAAATAGGCCTATGGATTTGAATAATTTTGAAATAACAGTAAAAGCAACTTCTGTGGAATATCTTCAAGTATTTTGTACTTCTTTTTATCAACAATTATAAAAAAAAAAAATGTATAAAAATCGAATATTTCAAATGCCTCTAAGTTGCTTAAAAATCAGTATAATATTATGAAAAGATATGACGTAAAGAAAATGCCAATCTTAACAACTTGTCAGAATTTCGAGTTTCTGTGGCTTATACTTTATGAATTATAACAAACATTTAAAATTGTTTGAGAATAAATCGATATTTTATGAAATTTCGTAGAAATTTAAATTTCAAACGGTCATAACATTTTTTTCTTATAGTCCAGAAGAAATTTTTTTATAGTTTTTTGAAGAATAACTTATGAATAACCTAGTGTTAAAATTTTGAACCTTAAGTATAAACAGAAAAAATGTATAAATTTTTAACTACAAAATAACATGCAAATTATCGCGATTTTGACATATTTCATACAAATTTGGATATTATCAACCTATAATAAAAAATTGTGTGGAACGATTTTCAATTTATTTTAGTTAAAAGTTAAAAAAACTTAGAAAAATCGAAAATTTAAACTGTCTATAAATAAGTCAAATTATGTCAAAATACTTAGAAAACTATTCAATAAAGAAAACATATCAATAAAAATGAAAATAAGTCAAAAGATGTCAAAATACTTTGAAAACGTAACCTTGTATAGAAAACGCCAATATAAAATAAAAATAAAGAGTTGGTGAAAATTTCAAATATCTGTGGGTTTTCGTTTTTGAGTTTGAGAATTTTTAAAAAAAGTGTAGTTTGCCAAAAAGTGGTTTTGCATAAAAATTTCCAGTTTTTTCCGATATTTTAGAAAAATATTGAAAAGGTTTTATTTTGGACATGCCCAAATACTATTTATATTCACTTTTCTTTTAAAAAAGTTACTGTTTAAGAAAATCGAAGCGTTTTTACTGCCCCAACACGTGATGACAGACACAATATCATGTATTTAAATTTTTTAACTGTATTTGTTTTTCTTTAACTAGATATAACTAAACATATTACAATACAAATATTAATAATTATTATTAGATACATAATATTACTAGAAAAATTTTATTAGGAAAAAATACATTTTTAAATTGTGAAAAATATTACGCATGATTGATATTTATAATGAAAATAACAATTCACTGGACACCCTCGCTGGGAATCTTGCTGGTTTAAATTCTACATTTAACGTAAATGTGATACGATTTATTACTAAATTTATCATGTATTCATGTCTTAACTATATAAAATGGTCAATATTAGATGGACTAATACAACCTAATAACATTATGAGGTGACAGGGCCTCTTAAAAGAATATACTATTATGCTCGATTTTGATGAAAAATGAATCGAAAACGGTTAAACGCCGGCCGATAATGTTCGCGTATAATTTGTCAACGTGTCTCCATAATTATAATTAAACGGTTCACCGCATCGGTGTTGAGCCCCGAGCATAAAATATCTTTCAAAACGGGGTGTTTTCTTGTTAAACTTTCTTCGGGCGTATTGTTCTCGCGTAGAACGTATCATAATAATAATAATAATAATAATAATAATGACGGATAATAATAATAATAATAATAATAATAATAATAAATAATAAATAGTAATAATACAACAGCGCTGTATAATTAATCGTACAGCACAGTAGTGCGGTGACGGTGAAAGCCTTATGAATACAAAAATTTCGTAGGTACTTTTATAACAACAATTACTCTTGATTAGTTTTTTTTTTCCGGAAGAGGAATAACATTTTCTCCGGTTTTTTTTTTTTCAATTTCTGTTTATTTTCGTTTAAGACCGTACCGTCGTGTTCCCCTTGACTGGCCGCAATATAATATTATACAGCTTCTGGCTGCTGCGACGGGTTCACGGTTATCGAAAATAATAACTGACGTAGGCCGCAACGCCCTGTCACACCGTATAGGGGTAGCGGTGGTTGTTCCTACCTTATTCGAAATTTGAAAAACATCATATCCTACCTAGACTATACACACGTTATTTCAACGACTTAACAGGCGAACTCGTTAAGCATACATACAATTTGCTTTGTCCCGATGTAAACGAAACACAACAAGGTTAGAATACATTTTTACAGAAAATGAATTTTTTTCCACGAATATTCCGAAACCTATAGAGCATTACGTAGACAAATATTGAAACGTATTCTAACGATAAAATTACTGCGTTCTTAAAAAATGTGCTAGCTCTTACTTGAAATAGCAATATTATTGATTTATGCAAGTACAGTGAGATCATTTATATATTTTTTCATAATGTTTAAAATTTAATTGGTTTTGCACACCGTCAATGTGTTAGGAAATAAATGTTCTGCATCATGTTCGACTTTTATTAATTTTTTTTTTTTTTTCTGTTAATTACCGCCGCATTGAAATAGCACGGAATATAAGTCATGTTCACTTAAAATTAACTCCAAAACAAACCTAAACTAATAAACTTTCCGTGTTCGAAATAGTTTAAATTTTGATCGGAATATTTTCATTTATCCCTGTATTAAATATTGCTCGTTAAAATTAAATGCTGAAAGGGTTGTTATAGCGTAGTATATAATATACGTTTTATATGGTTTTTTTTTTCTGCGACGATTAAGTTCAAATCGAGTTTTAGAGGTATTTTGCAGTTTTGCATCTCGTGATTAAACCGGGAATATTTAAAATATTTCTATACATATACCTATTGTTATAGCCAAAAACGTTGGAATTTCGAATTAAAACAAAATACAAATAGGTCAGCGTATAAATAATATTTCACTTCGGAGATTCGGAGTATTCGTTGTACCATTTGTCTACAAAAACGTATTCAACTGCAAAATAGCAAAGTTTACAAAACAAATAACATCTTGTTTGTATCTCTGAATTCGATTAACTGTCGTCTAGACTCTCTAGACCTAAAGGTTTCTAAACTTCATATGGTACGATCCACTTTGGAAATGGTTTAAATTTTAAAGACCTACGGTAATTAATGACCTTTTTGCCCCTATGCATTTTTGATAAAATTATATTTGGACTCTACAAAAGTAGTAAACGGAACATAATATAGAATATAATATACGTATGATGTATCTAATATACTATAGAAGACGCAAAATACTATATCATAATATACTCGTATTCATATGTAGTTATTAGAGTTCATAGAAATATTTTATGTATATAATATTATAAAACAATTTATGTATTTCAAAATTTAACGCGTTCCACCAAAAGTATAAAATTTTAAACCCACTTTTAGGTCGCAACTCATATTTTGACAATCTCTGTTCATATTCTATAGACGTACCGCGGTGATTTGCTATTATCACACATATATCACACATCATATGGTAATATTAAGATTTTTTTAACGTGGTTACCAATCGATATTCAATACTCATTATATGTAATAAGAATTTGGAAAATAAATTTCTTTTAACACCCAATGTGACGGTTCATTTGAAATCGAATTTCCATTGTTCGTCTTGAGTTCTGTACAAAAAAAAAAAAACGTAATTTTATTTTAAGGTTTTCAACTTTTAGTTAATTTTTCCGTGATAAAGAGGGATTTATTGTACAACTAACAGATTTAAAAACTGTTCCACATTGACTCGAAACGTAACTCTATTATTATAATAATGCTTTAAAAATATATCATAGGATATTATTGTATTATGATAATTAGTGTGGGCACAATTTTCTTTCTCGACGCTATCGCAGTTGTATCGTAAGACATATTTTAACTTAATTAATAACAAAGAAAAAAAAAAAGGCTCGAATGCAATGAGATAAAATACTATTGCACTATAGTTAATGTTTCAGGCACAGACGCGTGCGGTATTATATTTTAGAACACAACCATATACCATTAGAGAGAAGATGATACAATATTATAAAGACGTTCGATTGTTGCTAACAACAAGACGAGACGAAATTACTATTGTTGCGAACATAATTAATTACTTCCTTTGATTTCAAAACGAATCGCGAGCTATATAATTATGTGTATTATATATGTATATATATATACCAGTACATAATGTATTTAACGAAGAATTACGTAAGAATCTTAGGCGATCCCCGTCAATTTCGTAACATTAATAATTTCCGATCAATAAGCACGTACACACCAAACATACGAATACTTATATAATACGTATATATTGTTTTGACGATGTGCACTATACATTGGTATATGTATATTGTAAATTCTCTCGTGTAAATGACATCACATCAAAAGAAAATTAATACATTTTCCGTTATAATATGAAGTATTATTCATAATAATGATTATAATATCATGGTATTATGTTCGCTCTTGTATAATGATGTATACCGATATTTTTCACACCGAATCATCTATTATTATATTTATATAATATAGAATGTTCGCAATACAAATCATGATATAACTGCGTATACAAAGTATTCTCGATACACTGATTGATGAACTTATAGTCAACACTACGAGACTGCGCAATACCCATTATGGTCGATCCAGTCGAGACTCCTCGTATTTTTTTTATTTTTTTAGCGAGAGCACTCTCCGTTCTGTCCCTCTCAAACGGAAGAACTACGTTTTGATAATTTTTCAAGATATAAGATATTGCAAATGAAAATTTTTTTTTAAATATTTCGAATTTTAATTATTATTATTTTACAAAAATCATCAGTGAAACTTCTATTTGAATATCCTCTAAAGTTTTTATTTATAAGTAAGTGTACGTAAGACAAAAATTGGTTTTTGAAATCTGACCTGCTATAAATTTTGCCAAATAATATTATAGTATACATTTTACATCGAACATACATGAATATTTAAGTCAAACCAAACAATAACAATAGTGTATAAACATTTTATTAACTTATCGATTGATTCGTACCGTATACCACCCATTGTGCAATCCACATGACCGTAATGTATTATTTTAAAAGCCATAAAAAAAGAAAACTCTCGAATATTATATGGTTCATCAAATTCAAATAAATTTGTTTTTATTGTATGTATAGCGGAACGTTTGGAAAATGGAATAAAATAATATATTCTTTTGCAATTGGATACTTTTACGGTTATAGGGTACAATTTTTAAAAAAAAAAAAAATATAACACGTTTGAAAGTGTTATAGTGAAAATATTCAGTTTCTCTTTATAATTACAACGATCTAACCTTGAGGCTTTTGTTTTGAGAAAAAAAGTCAATTTTTTTAAGTAGCGACATAGCGGATCAAGTCTGGTCGCGCCCATATGGGTCACTACGGTGACAGTGGGATATTATATTATTAGTGCCTTAAGTCATGCTGCAGTGGTGTATGCTGTGTGCACGATGCACCTGATATAATAATAACAACACGCTGGTGCCGGTGTAATGCAAGTGCATTATTGCATAGGAATACAATCACTTCACAATAGCTGATACCGTGGTAACGGTCTCCTGCAGTGCAATATCCGTACGCGGCAGAGGGACGCAATACGCGTAAACATAACATTTCCACTACTTGATATTATATTAATTATTACGTGACGAAGACGAATGCATGCGGTGTGTGCTCATCGCGTATACGTACTAAGTGACAAAATGAAAATATGTTTATATAAGATTGAATACATATATATATACATATAATTAATATAGTACATATAAGTAAATAAAAAATAGAATAAACGACAATTGTTTGTTTTCCTCAGCCTAATATAATATTGTATATATCGAAGTATTAATTGCTCTTATCTAAAACATTAACATATCTCCCAGGTGACATCGAGTAGTTTAGCTATACATTATATAGTATACAATACTTTCCGTTGTACAATGCGGTATAAAACTTAATGTATAGTGTTCGAATAATATAATATTATCCACAGAGTGTTTGTAATAAACAAAGTGTATCCGAGACATGCCTGTGGTTAGGATAATTTTTAAACAGCCAAGATGTAATCAAACTCGGTAATAATAAATTTGAAAACTTTTTTTATCTTCACCACACTACGTATGGTGTTGTCTCTGATGGCAAACGATAGTTATTGATCGGTATGTGGAGAAAAAATGCTTCGGAAAACTATTCGAAATACAGGCAATATATAGCTAAATATACAAACATACTGCAGCAGACGAAAAAGAGTAAGTATTTAAAGATTGTACTTGGAGTGTATTATAGTATAAAAGTACATGAAATGGGTATATTATGTATTATAGCGTACTGTCACAGCCGAGTGAGCGCTTTGTACATATACACATCAAATGAAAATATTTGAAAAAAAATCTCTTTATTATCATTGAATCGCAAAACCACGGGTATACTTTTCACCCTATTCGTTTAGAAAAAATCACGATGTAGGGGTTTTCGCATGAGCAATTTTTACGTACTCGGCCAATTTTCCTATTAAAAAGCCTTATTTGATTGACGCGCGTGTATACCTACACAACAACAAATATAGAAACACCCACGCGCAAATTATTTAAATGTGCATACGTGTTATAATGCAAATTGTTATCACGGCGTGTTGATGTCAACTCTCATCTACTACCAATACATGTAAACGACATTATCTAAACGATTCTCTTGACAGTGTGCGCGGCCTTGTTCATTCGTAAATCCTATGCACACGCATCACATGTAATGAATGAAAACCCTATGTAGGTATACGACGATATGGTATATGATTAAAATAATAATAATTAATAAACCGTTAGGTACATCAGAACATAATATTAATAAACCATTCTCGTTTGTTCGCCATAATACGTATTAATAATATCACAAATTATTATTTATAGGATAATTGTTTTCGCGTCACTCGGTCGGCTCTTTGCGCACGCCTCGGCGACAATATGTATACTCTTGTTTACGTTAAGGCGCAAATAGTAATTTTAAAATAACACAACATTTTGTTTATGCGATTTTTTAGAGGCTAAATGTTATTTTTACACTTTTTCAATATTATTTTTAACTCGAAAGTTCATGCGGCGACCGCAAGCCGTACATCCACACGACGTGCTATACACGATGCAGAGGGATGCACGCTGTATAATATTATGTTACCGTCGAATCAAGCACTTTTACCCCGTATGTGCAATATCGGTCATTATATCTAACATAAAATTGTACGCGGAAAAATCATAAAAATAATAAATATATAGGATTAACGTTGATGTTATTACTGACGGCGCGTATAAAAATAAAAAATAATTTCATGAAAGTAAAACGCATAATTAAACCGATTAGATTTTCTACATGTTCAAAATGTTGAATAAACACTATATTAGAATATTATCATATATATTTGATATTATATGTAAAGCGATCTTTGTCGGAATTGTAATGTTTTACAATTTGTCATCGTGCACGGACCTAAAGCGCGTTTGGTGTATATATTATTATTGCAATATTTTTAATGATAAGTTTATGCGTGTGCACTGGAAACACGAAATGCTGAAATTTTCCAATCAAAAACGGCATAGCGCACCTACTACGATTGCATCGTCAAAAAAGAATGCTTGTATATTAGGTGTGCAATTAAAATATTAAAGGATTCGGATGGGACGTCCCAAGGCATTAATATTATAATAGCACCTGAAACAGATATTTTGCTATACATACTTACTTTTTAATCATCTTATCGGTTGCGTACAAATGGCGAAGCGAGCAAAAGGACGAAATGATCGAAGGGTCTCCAGAGGTTCAAGAATTGTAAACGTTGACCATCGTATAAAAGTGTATGGTTTATACATAATACATATACGTATAGCTTTTAAAAACGTATACCTCGCCTATTAAGCTGTTATAGTGCCTAGGACCGTTTTAATTAAATACATAAAAATACGAAGGATATAAATGATAAAACATTAAGACATACTCTAAAATGTATATAGGAGGTACATTTCTTATTTATCCATTTATAATTTATATTAATGACTTTGTGTGTATAAAACTGATTTTCGTTCGATTGAATAAAATAAACTGATAGCGGGGAATATTCTCATCATACGGATTTGTTAGTACAAATTGAAATTAAAAAATAACACGTCCCGTAAAAGTCTTATCAAAGTTTTTTCAGATGTTCCAAAATAATTTTTTTTTCACAATTTTAAATTATATACCTACCTACCGAATGTTTGTTAAAACCGTTTGCATGTGTACAACAATGATTTAAATAAACCACGAACAAATTATCGCTTTGTATTTTGTACTGACTGAAAAACTTTAATTAAAAATAAAATAATAAATTCTGAAAATGAAAAGTTAGTGAAAATCTTACCAATAAGTAGGTTAATTGTAAGTAGAGTTATTATTAAAACCTGAATGGAAAAGAAATATTACTCAACGTTTTGTCGACCGTTTGAAATTCAATTTAATATCTTCTTTCATTATTTCATTAAATATAATTAATATCGTCTTTTATTTTGCTGTATTGGTATGTTACTCAATTAATTATTACGCACATGTAAGTTATTAAAAACTTAATAAATAATAATTAATGGCGTATAATCGTTATAATTTATAGTTGAATAAATCTGTTTTTTTAATTAAAAGTAAAACGTTCATAAACTTTTTATTTTATTTCGACAATTTATATACAAAATAATAATAAAAAAAAAAAAAACAATTAATATTATTCGAAGAGTCCTAGATAAATATTTTTAATTTCAGTGAATCCTTGTAGAGAATAATGATATAAAGTTTACAACGTCTGTATTCATAGGGAAAAACAGGACATTTCAATTGGGCCAAGTTGGAATAAGTATGATCCTCATAATATATAATATTCTTCATTTTAATTTTCTTATCGGTGATGGAACTTTTGCGGCTTCGTGGTCCATACCAAAACCACACGCTTGATTTAATCACGCCTATATATGTATACGCTGAAATATAGGTCATCGGTAAATCCTACACGTAAAATACCGTACGTTCGTTAGCCTGTCTTTGGTCTCCAATAGCTGCGGTGATAAGACATAAGACATATCTGAGCACACTTATATGTTCTTGACGCCCAAAGACTATATCCGCCGTTTGACACACGCGCATTCTCAGGACTTGGACCTGATACCGCAAGTTTTTCGACCATCAACGCATTAGAGGCCACGGTAAGATATCTATATGAAATCTGCGTATACACTACCACGTCTTTGTGTAAAAGAACAGAACGATCGAAAAACATTAAAATACAAATACGCGTCGCTATTCCGCGGCCCAAAGTTGCGGTAACAGAAATACAAAAAAAAAAAAAAACAGGATAAAAACTTGCTCTGCTGTACAGTGGGAGTGGGGTGCACGTCGTTCATAGGATAGGTCATTATAATAGATTTGTTAAACCTAAATACAATGGCCAATGATAGCCGATAGGTATCATTGTTTACGAAAAACGATTTTGAACGGAAATGATCTTTTAGTCTAGAAAACTGAAAATGTATAATATATATTGTTTTATTAAAATTGTAATTTGTCAATATTTGCTCTTTAAATGCTTATAAAAAGTAATTGTGCCTATATATTTCAATTATTTTTGAATGATAGTAAGAATAACTTCTGTGGAATCTATTATTAAATGTTCAAATTTTTTGTTGCAACCAAAATTTTTTTTATCAACAATAACAAAATAAAAATGTAAAAAAATTGAATATTTCAAATGCCTATATAAACAGCTTCAAAATTAGTAAAATATATTGAGAAGAAAATTGTTTTAGGAAAATTCCAAAATCTTAACAATTAGTAAAAGTTTCAAGTCTTTACGACTTATACTTTTCGAATAATAACAAATATTTAAAATCGTTTGAGAATAAATCATTGTTTTGCGCAATTTTGTAAAAATTGAAATTTCAGACGGTCATAACATTTTTTTTCTGAAATTCCGGTGGATATTTTATTATAAATATTTGAAAGAAATCTTATGGATAAGCTTGTGTTAACATTTTGAATCTTAACTATTAATACCAAAAACTATATGAATTTTTAACTACAAAATAACTTGTAAATTATCGTGATCTTGACATATTTCATAAACATTTGCATTTGAAATTTAGGCATTTATATATAAAATTGTTGTTAAACTAAAACACATCATTGTAAAATTAATACATTTATCACCCCGTGCACATTAGTCACATACTAATAGAAACTTGAGGTTTTGATATTATAGATTACATTTAAAGTTTTATATTAGAGACTACTACTCTTTAGTTTAGTTTGATTCAACATTTATTTTGTCCAAAATATTTTTTTTTTATTGGTGTAGGAGTTGAAAATGTTGTTTCGCACAGGGAAGTAGATGTTTTTGCTATTCGATTATCGTACACCGAAAAAATAATTAACTATTTATAAAATGTTTAAAATAATAAGTTTTGCATTCTGTCAGTTACGTACTTGAAGATCTCTTGCCACACGGACAATATCTCATAAATCATGACCCAACACTACGATTCTCGAGTATTATAGTTTCAGTTTTATGGCCAAATTGAATCATCTGACTACATTGTTTTTAGGTACTTTGCCGTACGCCCCATACCACTGCATCTATTCTTACGTCCTAGTAAATATATGCATATTTCATATATATATATATATATATATACATATGCGAATCACAAATGTTCTAGCCAAAAAGCCTTTTTAATGATTACATTATAATATCAAATGCCAATGTGAACCCAAATTTTAAATTTTAATTCTTAAGCCCAAATTCTGTACTTACCTATGCCATTGGTACACGTTCAATACGGTTTAGGTCACTTGACACTTCGTATAAATAATTTTTGTACAACAGCTTTGCCTTGTAAAATTTAATTATTCATGTAATGTTATTATGATGTTAAGCACACTTTAATAGAATAAAAAAAAAAATTTCTGTATAAAAGGAACTCAGTCGAGTACAAAAATAATAATAATAATAACAACACTAATAATGTACACCAAGATGCAAATAAAACGGAAAGAGCATTTTTTGTTTCTTTTTTTCTATCATTAGCAAATAGCAATAGAAAAAAGCAAATCCGTCAGTTCGAGGTTGGTTTGAGTTTTTAAACTACTCCTTGGTGCATGCCCCTGAAAAAGTCATTACTTATACCAAAAGATATTAGGTTACACATGAATTATAATATAAACCAAATTTATATATTACCTATTTAAAAACCTATAAATTATTATATACATTGTATACTATATTATTTTTTTTCGAAGCGTGAGTATAAAATATAGAAACTAAACCGAAGAATAGACATGAATAAATATAAATCATAAATCTCTTGGGAATTATAAAGTATTATATTATTATAATGTATGCGAGATAATTTATGGGTATGATCCTATAAATAAAATGTACGTATAGATGTTATATGATTTTATATTACTCACATTTAGTTTTTAATAATATTGAAAAAATAATGAATTTTTTTTGCGAAATCTATTTTGTGCAAATTTATTATAATTACGCTTCTAATATTGATTTTTAGAATACCATTAAGTTCACGCTAGTTCAAATCATTTTTTATTTTTTTTTATACCATATAGAGCATAGGTGTATTAAATCATTTTTTTTTTGATTTAAGCAATATTTTTTCGCTCAACTCAACTAAGACTTTGTATCGAAGTAAAGTTCAAGCATTAATATTTGCACAGTACTGAAAACAAAATCAAGTGAGTTATGAGTATAATCGTTGACGCATTGAATTATACCGGTATAGTTACATCTATATTTAATTTCATATGGATTTTCGATTAAAATAACATTATTTTATTATCGGCGGCCGGTCCATCGAACATTGAATCTCGCACAAGACGAACCTCCGCAATACGAGCGAGTTATCGCAGTTATAACTCATAATAAAATCGAACCTACAGTGATTTATACACATTTTTGGTATAAAAAAAAAAATAACTCTTCGAATCGCATATATTTCATGCTATAGACAAACTTTTGATCTGATAGGGTCAGAGAACCTCTAGGCGCCATGTCAAAAAAATAATAATAATTACCGTTTCTGAACGTTAAGTCATATAATAACGTAATTATTCGTATTCGTTTTATTATTTGCGTGAAATAAAATGTAATATTTTACCAGAAAACTGAAAGAACTGATGTTGTGTTAAAATATTGCTCTATACAAGGTTCTTTTCCCCTGCGACGATCCGCTCACAATATTATTTTTTATATGCGTCCGACAACGGACGGCTACCGCCGTAATAAATTATCGACGTTTTGTCAATATTCATTAATATATTAAACGTTTATAATAATAATTATTACACGTAATTATATTGCCATCGCTGCGGTTTTGCTGTCAGCCCGAATGGATTATAATATATTTGATACGACCACCGGTGACCATATAGCGGTCGTATTATTAGGTTAGTAATAAATGTGAATTATCATGATTTTATTTTATTTTTTTTTTATTTTTTGTTACCAACACGTTATTACTATGTTTTAAAATTTTCCTCTAATTTAGAAAGTTATTTTCTCATTCAGAGCTTTAACAGGTACTGAAAAATAACATTTATATTGGACTGTTTTTGCTTTACTTTCATTGGGTTTTCGAAACATTTTAAGTTTTAAAATGAAATTTTGCTTTTTTTTTATTCGATAATGCGATTGTTATCGATTCGGACGTGAGCGAAAGATACAAAAGAAAAAGGAAAATGTGAATCTTTTGCTGTAAGAGCGTGTATCAATATTATATGATATCGTCTTTGGTAAGTTACACGAAGACATTAGATAACGAAACACCGTTAACGGCGTTAAGCCTTCAGAACGACATCATACGATACGTGGTTTATTTTCATGATGAAAATTCGACAAAACGTTTAACATTGTTGACTAAATCTTTAATTATTAGCATGAAAAAAGTATACGAGTTATAAAACGAACAAAATAGTTATTGTTTCAGATTTAAAACTTAATGTTTTCTGGGCTGATAACACACGGTACGCAATCACTGAGTAATGAGCAGTGACATAGTGTTTGAGCACGAAGATGGCTATGATGAATAAACCCTTAAAATAATAGTTTATTGTAGTGCTATCGTTTTTATTTAAATAAAATTTTTATTTTGAAAACGTATTTGGAAAAAGTTAAGAAAAAAACAAATTCAACGAGATTATGCAATATATATTTGTGTATACGTAGCTATATATATATGATGAAGATATTTTTTGTACACGTATAGACGTATAGTATACCATGTGTCTCGCTAAAATCGTTTGTGGCAAATATTTCACAATATCGCCCCTCAGGAAAAAAGTCGTATATATAATAATTCTTTCTTCAAAATGTTTCAAAATGACGAATTCATATTTTCTAAAAATCACATTGTATACATACCTACAATTGAATACATGTAAAATTATCAGAGATGAGCAAGTTTTTTGAGTATTTAGTTTCACATGAGTTATTACTATCAAACTATGCAATTACTTTAAATTAAACCAATTCTTACATTGGTGGATTTATTAATATTTTTATAATGTATAATAGTTTCACGCGAAAAATAAACTAATCCAATCATTAAACGTCTTATGGTTAAAAGTTTTTTTTTCGGTTGTATTTTTTATTTTTGACGTTAATTTGTGCATTTGTGCGTTGTCTTTTTTAGTACAATAATATGATTTATTATTATTTTTTATCAAGATAAACATTATGGGATACTCGGAAACGTCACAATTCCCAAGAAATAATAGTTCATTTTCGCAGCGAAACACCGCATTCGTCTCCTTTATCGGTCGTCGACCCTTCATCATCGTATGCGGTGACTGTATACTACATCGGGCGTTTTCGCTGCGCACGAAAACTTATAACGTGAACGATGATAAATAAGCACTTTCAGTCATACTTTCGTCCGTGCCATTATACCCCCGGGTGGTAAGTATGTTATATATCGTACGCGACTTGCACGTTTTCTGCGAATTCCGACCTCATCAGACGCGACCTTGAAGTCGCAAAACCATATTATAACGTTATTACATGCGATAACTGAATAAACATGAAGAGTGCGTCTTTATTATACCTAGCTGATGATTTTTATAAATTATTCACATATTATATTAAACAATAACACTAGCTGAATTACTCGGGAATATTTTAAATTCTGAGTGAACTGAAGTGAACTTTTTGTCTATGTACACAATATCGACCAGAAGAGGTGCTTCGATATATAAGTACATGGACCCAAAACTTTTCTGGAAGGGAAATAAATTTGCCTAGTTGGTATTTTTAGTGAGTAATTTTTTGAAATTCTCAATAGTTTTCCGAATAATGAAGTCATTTTTATAAATATAAACTGATCCATTTGACTTTTTTCATTCAGAATCGTATTTTGAAAGCAATGACACATTGGTTTCAAATTTTAAAAGACCAATACAGCAATATATATACCGTAGAGTCTTACCCGACCTAAAAGAACCGCCTTTTTTATTTTAGATTATAGCAGTGTTATAGATTATAGGTATTTCGATGTAAAAAAAAAAAATATGTTGAAAAAGTGCAAAATCACAGAATATTCCAATGATATTTATTTATACCATATTAATTTACAAATATTACAATCTGCGAATTATTAAAATCAACATACCGATCATAATAAAATATTTCCTAGGTACCCAATAAATGTAAAATTTTTAACATCCGAACTAGAGCCCAAAACTGTTAAACTGACTTTCAATAATGTGATTTTCGAAAAATCTTTTTTTAGTGAGTATATATACTTAGTAACATGTACATTGCCTCAACATTTTAAATGAATTATAGAATATTATAATTCAGGCAAGAACTTTTATAAATTATTTATTTATTTATAAATAGTATTTTATTATACAAACAGATAAACTGCAGGGAGATGTTCAAGACTGATCGGTATAAAGTAAATACTAAATAATATATTATATTTTATTATATTATTTGTCTCGTATACGGGAAACATATTAAAAACCTTGCAGGGCCCTGAAAAGATTTATTACGTGTTTACCACCATCATCTTCCCGGTCATTATCGTTATATGAGAACTGGCATTTTTTTATTATTTTTTTTTTTTTTGGTCGAACCAATTCAAATATATACGATGGTAGTCGTTGAACACTTTTTGTATTTTTTTTTTTTTTTTGCCATTTGTTTGAAGTACTCTGACGTCGTCACATTTTTTTGTTTTTATTTTTACCCCAAGGGACCGAGCGAGGCGAGCAATTTTTCCACGTACAATGAATGACACGACTAATCGCGTGGAACCCGCTCTCCTACACACTTATCTTAACCCTGTCTCTGAAAGTTTTTCGCCAAGATTAAAATTGTGAAATTTAATTAATAATCGTTTCAGTGGCAGTGTAAACGATACGTCACTACTCGTGTGTACTACGGTGATGTCTCTACTATAATTATAATGATACATTGTAATAATGTATTATATTATACAGATGGTGATCATAAACGTCACGTTAAAAGTGTCAAGTGGCAATAAATAGAAAATTTTGAAGACTGAATTGATTGGATGTAAAACACTTCAATATATAAATATACAACTTTAAAAACAAGTATTTAAATTGGTTCCTATATAAGGTAGTATAGTATATTTTCCACAAATATTAGCGATTTTCCCAACATATTACAGGAAATCCGAGTTCATTCAGTTGATCTACTCACCGAATAGTATTTTATCTGAATTTCGGTTTAAATCCGTTTTTATATTTTCGGTACAGCATAGATTGCGTGTAAATTTGGTAGATATATTATATAGGTCACAGATAGGTGACATTAGTGCCAAAAACATAAACGGAATCTCATGACAAATTATTAAGGTCTCCTCCCCACCGTACACCGTCACCGTCACTGCAAACTGCAAACCTTTCCGTAGTCATATACAAAACGACTATCCAAGCGACACCGCAGAAGGGTCGGAATAATAATAACAATAACAATAAGCTACACATAGGTATATAGGTGCAAGGCCCGAATAGTGATCACGATCCGTGGCCGTTTGTGTTCGTTAACCGTTCGGATTTTGTGCCCTTGCCACTGCATGCGTCCTCTTTTCACGTCAATAAGTAGCCCAATTTAAGTAAATCGAAACACGTGGATTCAACACCGCTATAGTATTATAATGCGACGGATGAAGAAGTGTACATCCAAGGGTTAGAAGCTGTGCACGCGGAAAGAACGTGACATCAAGATGGCGGACAGGCTTGATATGTGCATATTATGATAAAAACGAATGCACGTAGATGTGTATACAAACGATGACACACATATTAATCACAGATAAGTCTTATGGTGCGAATACGAACTAACGACATTCAAAACCTCTCCTACAGTGACTATATATTGTACGTTTTCAGATAATTTTCGGAGGGAATATAAATTATTTTATCGCTATCACGAAACCAATCTTGAACGTTATATACTCGAAAACGTATTATAATAATGTCCATTGTTTTGAACGCAGTAAGTTGCGCACGGTTGCAAAGGATGATATCGCCAAACCGTGATAGTCACTCGCAGACTATATATTATAATAATATGTGGAGACAACTACGTTTGTTGTACCGCATTTAATAACACGTGAGTATAGAAACTCGTGGATTGTGGTGTATTATGTACTTTCATTGTTTTTGTGATAACTAATCGGTGTACAGTCGGTCTAGCGAACACTTGATACTCGTCTCGGATCGAGTCAACAAATAATATTTATTATACTATATTAGTTTATAGAGTGTCTACACTATATTAGTTAAGAGTATTTAGGCAACAAAATGAATTATTCGTGTGGTCAATGTAGGAAAATGTATTGTCTCCTGTGCAGGCATCGTTTATATTAGGGTACTCGCTTACGCAAGTTCGGTATTGTGTAGTTTAGTCCAGAAACTTTTGAAACAACGTTTCCAAGGCTAATTTTTGCAACCAAAGTAACCGATAATAGTAAGTAATATTACGACGGAACACTATGATGTACTGATGTAGTGAAGAAACGCAGTTACGACTTCAGTGACGTCTTCAAGAATCCTACGTCGGATGATGTTTTATTTCGTTTTACTTCGTGGGATTTGCACGCAATGCTCGTATAGTCAACCTGCACGTGACGCATTTATTTCACCGGAAATGCTGTTTGTTACACAAAGTTCTAACAATCGACACGAACACGCATATATTATCATACAGCAAAAATGCAAAGGATCGAGTATTGGCCCTGATTTTCGGAACGAATGCACATGTATCTTCGTATAAATAATAAATTACGTCGTTACACGGGCTAGAAACAGATATTTTTGTCTCAGCGTCTCAAATCATAATATATTACACTGAATCTTAGTATTATAGCAGGTGGCCGTTTTGAGCCCAATGTTTCTATGACGTATTCACGCATGCGTCATAAGTCACTTGTTATGATAATTTCGCAGTCAAAACATGTACGGAGTGTTCGCGAAGTTGCGTTGCGATTCGCAAATTTCGGTCATATCGGTCAGATTTCACATCTGTGCGACAACGACGTATGTATAGCAATGTTGATTACTGCAGTTTAATAATAACAAAGTAACCGCAGTATATTAATTTTTTTCCAACCTCAAAACATTCGCCATTTGTGGCAGACACTGGTGGTATCACCGTCTCCTATCCGGAAAATATCACTATGTCAATACAAATGAAATTAAAAATGAAATATCACTGAAAATGAAAATTATTCACAAATAATGTTGATTGGTAAATAATATATTTTTTTTCCCATCTGAAAGAAATTATATGTGATACAAACATAATATAATATTATGAGGTAAATATTATAAAAATAACTGCCGAATCACACAAAATATTGTTTAGATTTAGGTTTATTATTTCGACCTTTCTTGATTACAAATAAATTACTTTAATCATTTATCGTTAATATTTCATAAATAATGACCAAAAAATACTTAGCAGGCAATTTTCATAATGCGTTCTATAAATAAGTTTATTAAGTTTATTTTTTATCTCACCTTTCCCTTTTTTATATTTAGTGTCTTGGTGCATATTGCAGAATGTTCAAAGAATTCATATTTTTAATGTTCAAATAAATAATTAAACTTTCTTAAGATTTCGGTTTTCTCTTTTTATAAATAATTCGAATTTTGACTTCTGGCATAAAACAGTGAGGTATATATTGTCTAAATATTTAATGTAATTTTTAGTTAAAGAAGCTGAAATTTTATAAGAATAAATAATAATAGATTGGTAATTACAAATTCCAACACAAACGTTCCTTTTTTGATTCTACCTGGTAGATAAGAAGATTAAAGTTCCTAAATGTTCTTTAAGGTTTAAAGATTAAAAGTAGTTCCAGTGAAAGCATATTGTAGCATTTAAACTGTTCATTTATTCATTATTATTGTTCATTCCAACATAGGATTTCCAATATATACCTTATACCAGAGCCCAGAGGTATCCAAACTTTTTTATCCCACGAATCATTTTTGTCTTCACAATAATTTTATGGCTCCCAAATTACTATCGACCAAAAACAATGGTTATATTGTTATGTATGTAAATTATTGTAATGTATTAATATTTATTTATTTATCATACGACTGTGTGAATTGATTTATAAATAAATTGGTAATATAGAAAAAATTAAATTAAATGTTTTAGACTTAATAAATAAAAATTAATAAAAAAATAAATTTATATTTTATATTTTAATATTCCAATATATTGTCCAAAAATGTATAAACCCTTATATTTAATGAATGAAAAAAAAAAATTTAACGACTTAACTTACACGATCGATAAAACTACAGTTTTGTACACGATTCATGATCAATTGACGAACACAACTCGCGATTAATACCTGTAAATATGACATACACACTGATCATTTAACGATGATATTTGAAAATAATAATAACTTTAAACGGTCACCAGGTCACGTATGTTTTGTTATCGCTTCAATAATCAGTCAAATGATTATGAATAGGGACCGGAAGTTTATGCAAATGCATGTTTTTACTGAGTACAATAAAAAGTAGCTAGATAAGCTACAAATTTGAATCATAACCTAACGAGTTCAAATATGAAATTTCATGTTAAATATTTTCGCATATTTTAAAATAAAATACTTTTTTACTGCATAGTTATGACTTTTTTTAATTTCCAGTAATAAATAATATTTCAAAAAAAAACCCCATACTTTGGTTATGTTAAAATTATAAAATAAATTTGTTAAAAACAATGTCTTTAAACAAATATTTTTGAAAACCTGTCAAAATCCATAGTTGTTAACTGTAATTCTTAAGTTAAATAAGAAAATAACATCGTATCTATTAATTATACTGTGTTCTTTTTCCCAATATTTTAATTATTATTTGTACCAATATAACTTATGAAATGTAAAAAAAAAATTGTTTAAACTATGCATATTTAGAGCATATTATAATGATTTCAAATAATTTTAATCGCATATTTTGTTAGTTTTTAGTGCATTAACTTCCGGACGCTAATTAAAAATTATAATATTTATATTTATATACACATATTGATACATATTCAACTGGTCATGTGTGTTTCATTGTCGTTCCCATAATCGCTAAGTTATTACATTAATTTTATAATCCAGTTTTATTGCCACGGCTCCCTTCACCAATTTACGCGACGCTTCTGGGAGCCGTGACGCACAGTTTGAACACCTTTTTCTTTTACAATAGGGTTGTATTATACAGGTATAATTTAAAATTAGATTCAAACGGATTTAAGGAACGGAAATAAGAAAATTGTAATTGGAAATTAACACGTTTTTAGTGTGCCTAATCCCTCATAATAATGTACTTTCGTAAATTTTGTTCCATTTACATTATATTGTACATAGTCAAATACTGATTTGATGATCAACCGAGACTCTAGAAACATTCGGAACGTGTAATATCTTTAATACGATCATGTTGGATCGGGTCCAAAACGAGACTTAGATATCACAGACTTTGGACTTTTATTTTTACCCCTGATTAAATATTCAATATAAATTTAAGGTTCCGAGTGAAGTAGCGAGAAATGTATTTTTTTTTTTTTTACGATTTTATGGAAACCAACACAAAGGCGATATACCCACGAGAGTTTACCGTTATGATGCGTGTAATACACTATAGGCGTGTACCCTCCTGCGGCCGTCGTTATATACGGATATACGCATGCACGTATTTAGATACGCCTGCGAACGTATTTAATATAGATTATTTAATATAGTCGTGCGAGGAGTTTGAGGCATAATAACAATAATATTATAAGCTCGCTACGACGACGACAACGACAACGACGTGATTTTCTTGCCCCGGATTCTGTTATACGTACTTGTATTATTATTATTATGCTGCTACACGCGCACTTTCATATTATAATATGCAACGAAATAATGATAAGAGTATATATACTGTTTATCTTTCCCCCGTCCTTTGCGTGTAGCCGTATAGAAAACGTCTGCGCAGTCTAAGACGTTATTTTTGTAGTTATATGAAAAAAAAAAGTTAAATAAATCTTCGGCAAATTTATTTAAATGCATCGTGGAAATGATGTAAATGTTTTCGTACTTAATATAAACCGCGATCCTATGTACGATATTTTTTGTCCAAGTAAATAACTGTTTTTCGGTACACACAATTTTTGTACACGTATAGTTGTATACTGTATACCAACTATGTAGTTTCCGACTGGCGTTAAATAATTAATAAAGAAATAAATAAATAAATATACTTCAATCGGTAATTATTAAAGTCGATACATTAAATGATATAATATATATCTCCTATATGACCAACATTTGAAAATAGGTATACAACCGCCTCAGAGCATAAAACTTTTTCAATCCGTATTAATGTGATTTTCAATCAATCCTTTCTTTTTGCGTCTATATAATAAATAACATGCGTTCTCTCAAAATGAATCGATAGGTTTATTAGTTTTAGCAGTACTCTGATCAATAAGTGGTATTTGAATTGTATACTTACGAGATACATAGATTTACGATTACACATCTATACGTTAGAAGATCAAAAATTGGTTCACGCGATTCAATTAAAACGGAAAATATATACTACGTTAAAATATATAGGTACGTACCATAAGTAACTTCACAGACGTAACTACTCGTGTGCCGTGTGGAATCGATGCAAAGTTTTTAAAACAAAATTTTCCTTTGGCCACGTTTGTGATACATAAGTTAACACGTTACATCCCTAGAAAATATTATTCACCACCACTACTATACGTAGGTATATGGTTATTTATTATAAGTGTAGCAAACACAAGGACGTGCGCGGCAACTGCACCATCAATCGTTATACTATTATTATTATTATTATTATTGCGAGATTGTTTTTCGTGTTTACACAAAACTGTGTGAGGTTATAAATGATATCATTTACCGGACAATAAATATACATATACATATTTTTACTGCGCAATCGGCGTTAAAGCTTATAAAACCCGGTTTGGCTACATTCAAAACGTGCAAGTTGAAATATTATACGCGATGTCGACCAATACATTTTATCACCACGCGGACGTTATATAGTATTATTACACTATGTATTACTACGGTCTTTACTCTTTTGAAACGCAATTTATCTACAAAGGACTGAAAACCCATCGTATTAGCTTTGGTATTATCCCTCGAACATTGTCAATATCCTTTATTTTTTTCTTTCTTTTATCATTACCGTTATATATACATATATATATTTATGTATTTTGTTCTTTTTTATTTAAGAGCTTTCAGTGTTACAGCTATCACTATTATAATTCAGCAATTATTGATGAATTATATAAAATAGCTTAACAATTAATTACGACGATTGTATAAAATTAAACATAGTTCATTTAATAATGTACAACAAACTGAAAATAACAACGATTTTAAATAATAACAATAATAATAATTTTTTATCGCTATGAGAGTGAGAAAGTAATACTGTTATATATCGCGGTCTCCACCTTGATTTTATAATAAACATTTAAGCAATCATATTATATATTGTTAAATTAGATGTAGATACTAGATACTTAAGTGGATGCAGCCACTTGGCATTGCTGTAATAATTTGCGTTCAACTTGATAAACACAGGTTTTCAGCAATAGCAAACTCAACGTTATACTGCATTATTAATATCTGTTTTTACCAAGTTGCAATAATATTACAATGTTATAATAATATTATAATATACATAATAGATATGTATATTAAATATTGAATTCAAATATTTACCAATTTTTAACAATAGGCGCAATTAGGGAGGGGGACTTGGTTGTGCTTTGCAGTTTTAGCACCCCAAAATTGTTTTCGTGTATATGTATTAATAATATGCTTTTTTTATAGAAAATAAATACCTATTAAAATATAAAATAGTGCTTCCTATAATCCTATTCGTTGTCTCATGCCGAATCCATTATACACATTAAATAATAATAATAATTTATTCATATTATATAATATGATTTTCCTAATTGTTCACCATTGTTTGCAACTCTCACCAGCCATCACCAGCTAAATAAATGTAGATAAAACAATATAACTATATAAGTATAGATTTTTGATACAAATAAAAGATACAATTCCACATGAAATTTTCTCTGAATATTTACAGCTGTGTCTTTAAATCCTAAATAATTATTTTAATTAGTAACAGTAGAGTACATTATGTTTTTTTTTAATATTTTATAGACTAGCTGAGTTATCTAGCTTTTCTCGTACATAATTTAATGAACGTAGAAATGTAACATTGTGAACCCATATAATATTAACATCTTTCATTACTACCATTACATTTTTGTTTCTATGATTTTTTTTTATTCTAAATTAAGCCTATGTAAACTAGTTTTTTTTTCATGGAGTACCTTCAGATTTTTCATCAAAATTGTACCTTCGGGCGTAGGTATATCTGAATATTCTAAAATCAATGGTCTACGCAAGCACGAAAGGAAATATATTCATCCCATAACACAGCAGTTCATTCTTATTGTTTAGAGTCCTTCAGCGAATAATAATTATTTTATAATGTGCTTTAGCTTTCTGCCGTCTTTTACAGTATCAGTACATCTTATCCCTACTTCTTAGGCGCGTCTTACAAGACGTGAAGTAGATTTTTATAAAATTCTCGTTTAATCACCAAACCGACGCGTCAGCTCGTATAATTCGATTAGTAGTAACACTCCTTGGATTTCTTAACATTTTTTTTTTTCATCTGAATTCGACGGGATCGTGGTGGCATGATATCATCGACCATTGTAGGTATATGAATAATAAGTATAGTTAGTTATCTATATTATAAATAAATACATTCCATTAAAAATACTGGACTTCACTGAGGCGCCTCGTTTAGAAGCCTACGGTTATTCCTTTAACTTCTTACGATTTTGAAAAAAAAATATCAAAAATTATCGAATTCCAAGTAGGTATAACATAAAAACTATATTGACATTTATCAACCATCATATTTAGTAGTGCATCATTTTACATTATATAGTACTATACACTTATTTATTACAATTTACAAGTTTATAAATATTTTATAAAGTTTGTACAAAATATAAAAGATACAACAAAAAATATAGTTATAAAATAGAAGATATAATGATTTTGAATCAAAATCGTTAGGATTTTCCTCACACTTAAATCCTTAATTAAAAACCTTTCATCCTTCCCGGTTCCTAGAAACCTTCATAGATGCTTAAAATGCAAATTGTTCAGAGATCTATTGCAATACCAAAAAAATAAGAACAACATTTAATTTAAAATTAGATTCCATCACTCCCTTCAAAATCTAAAAAAAATAAATAAAATTAAACATATGTGAACAATTAATTCACTTTATAGAACAATTTAAAAATCAACAACTAAATTGCCATTATTGGATGTCTTAAATAAGGCTTCTTCACTCAATATTTTTCTAGTTTTGTATATCACAATGTGATAGTCACAGATAATATTTTGTCTACTGATTGTATATTTTGACTTAAAGAAATCGTTAAAAAGCTACTGTGTTAATTGTTTTTTAAATATTAATAAACATAAAAGTGAAGTCACTTATCACACCATAAGTATTGCTTAATGGGGTGATTACATATTATATTTTCATTATTTGGTCCTATTATATCATGTAATTATAATGTGTCAAACATCGTTTTGTTGAGCACTTATAATTATGATTTACGATAAACAATTCTTCTTGGACGTCCAAAAATCATGTGCTCTGTCTCAGGTCAAACGTTTCGTTTTTTCTTTGAGTATACGCATTATCGCGCGCATTACCGTATAGTATTTACTATTTATAAAAATAACCGTTTGCATTTCAGCAACGGCGGTAAACTCGCTTTATCATTCCTTTTTCTCTCACAAACTCTTCGCTACACTTTTGAATGCCGGAAATCAATACGTGACGACCGTGGTAGTTTCGGAACGATAAAACTCTGTACGGTCTACATAGGTTCTCATAAATTATATAATACGATTTATTTACAAACGCGCATCGTCTGCAGGGCGTTGAACTGCGTTAAAATAATGAGAATAACTTTGAGCGCATATTAAACGCGCCCCGCGTGAGATAACGTTTAGCTTATATAATATTATGTATACTAGAATTATTGTACCTACACGCCTTACCGTTTTACATATAACTTTGACTTATTGCCGGAGGTACACCACAATGGTCTAAAAGCATATATAGATAAAATTGATACGTATGGTTACAATATAGGTACCTATACCATCGATTAAATATACTGTCTATTTAATCAATGCCTATACTATTTACCCAGAATATGTAGAAATAATACAATTTTACGTCAATGTACAATATAAATAATAGTATCGGTGCGTACAAAACATAAATACCGTTTCAATATTACGTTTCAGAATCAAGATTCGCCATAAGTCAAGTATACTTGTATTGTGTACGTGTATTTACAGAATAGGTCAATCGAAAAGTATTCTAATCCATTATGAGTCCAAACATAACTTGCCGTATTGTATTGCTGTAAATAAACGCACTGCAATTCACTTATAACATCATATACCGCATAAAACACTAATACTATCATTACAGTGACAGTGACATAGTATTATATAACTACATGCAGGTGCACGGGGTCTAAAAATCTCTGATGCGACGCGAATACGCGATTAACAGTCATATGGGTAATGGGTTTATTTGATAAATGTTATATCTTATGTATTAATGTCAAAAATAAAGTGTAATACGTGTTGATAAGGACTCACACGCTTGTATTATATATTTGTATCAGTCATCTATATACACTGTTTTAAAAATGTGATTTACGTGTAATACGTTGTTTAAATAAAAGGACATAGTTAAAAAGTAATGTGTTTTTATCTATTTAAATCTAAGTTGTTGTCCAAGATACAACAATAAAACAATTACAAATTTTATACACTACTTGCACATCAATATAAGCTCTCAATAAATAAACTGAATCGGATTACATTTCTAGGAACCTAAACGTCATATACACATGATGTTAGTCCCACACGAAACGGTTGGTTTTACAGCACTTTACAACGTTTGAAAAAACTTAGTCAACCGACAGTCTTAAATTTCAGTTTTAACGAAAATTACTATTACTTTTTTGTTTAAGATTCATTATATAATATATTATGATTTCAATTTATTACGGATTCAAGTTCAATACGAATAAATGGATTTAATATCAATAACTCCGTATATATATATACATGATTTCTATTATCTAATACATTTTCTCTTTACGATGAACCAATCCTCGCAGACCGTCTTTCGATGCAGCCGGTATTTAAAACAATCGTTGGATAAATAACGTACGAAAAACGGGTCATCTGAACTTGAAGTAGCTCTATTGAAGTTTCTATGGATACATGTAATTTATTGTTTTATTTTACTATTATGTACCTACGCATTATATTATATATTTATATGCATATATATAAGGTCGCCTAGTGACAGTTTCTGAACAGTTCACGTCGTCTCTGAAAGTGTGTCTTTTTGTCACATAATGCAGTTATATATTAATATCTATTAATTATACATTTTGTGCATGCGGCATTGTATTGACGTTGATGTAATATTATAACATCAAATAGCATGGAAACCGGTCGAATAATCGTACTTTTTTTCTATTATACCCAATGCGTTTTGTCCCGAATGTAATAATCATCCTAATGCAATATAATATTATAACACGATAACTGCACCGAGGTGTGTTATTAACTTTTTGCGATCATTTTTGTTTCCATTAACTCTGTTAGCATCGTGATCATGAATTTAGTATATTTGATTATGAACACTCAATACAGGTATATTATAATAGTATTTACTCAAATTTATTCAGTGTATACGTTCACAATTCAGTAGCCACAATACAGTAACATAAATTGTGTTATTCTCCCACAATAAATTCATATTTCTATGTTAAACTCAGAACTCATACTTATTTATACTTATACATGTACCAAGGAAAAATGACTGTTTATTGACAATCGAATTTCCTATTTGGTACGTCAAGTTTTGTTTTTTTAACGAAATATTTCATAAATTGGTGCTGCACTAAATATAAATAATATTATACAACTTACAAAATAAATTACCTTTGCTATTTTTTGGTTAGTTCGATAAAAACTAATAAAACTAATAAAAAAGAAAAAGAAAATTAGTACTAAAACCGTCGAATTTAGTGGGTTGGATATCAAATGAAATATTCAATTCAACATATATTGTGTTTAAAGTTATTATTTTTATTATAATATATGAATTATTTTTCTGTGCATTATACATATTCAAAATAAAATTTTAACGCGAGTATCTCACGTGGTGTAGGAAATATACAGGGATATTCATTATAAAGATATCTTGGGAACTTTAAAATCGATTAATATTAACTACAATATCAAAATCATATGCATTTTCAGAGAGTGAGATAAATAAACATACTTGACTGAGCATAATAATATTAGCCTTGCATTAACCATTACAAATAATTAATAAATTGCTTATTTTATAGCTTATATATCATACGTCATAATATACGTTTATCTAAATAATGTACACAATATTCTTTAACGGAATGTTATTTACCGGGTGTTGGTTAATAGACGCAGACTAAATCGAAAAATGACCATTAACGATCTAATTCTAATAATATAATTAACACTGGGCACTTCTTCACTATCTGATAAATGTATCACAAAAGAATATACGTAATGCATGTGTTCTTGCTACGCACAAAAAGCCAAAATACTGTATAAGAACATAATCTGATAAAGAAAAGAGACTATATGGATGACCAAATTTTATGTGTAGACTTAGTGCAGAAAGAATATAGAAATGGTAAAGCATTATTATAGGAGGCGATCGGAAGGGATGGGTGGCAGATATAATTGGCCGGAGGATTGAGTCTAAAACGAGTCAGTTTCAAATGCTATTACAACCTGAGAGCAGCAAAAAGAAATAAAAGGATTATTAAAATTTCTCGAGTCACGTTAACTAAAATCGGGAAGACCTATTGTTAGTGTGAGGAAGCTGATTTCACCCGATAATCCAAAGATTGGTGGATAGTGACTATTGTAAAACAAGATAATAAATATATGAAAATCTGTACAAAGTATTGGAAAAAATCTAGATTTTAATAAAATCTCGACTATTACGTACTACCTTAATGTCAAACGAGTGTTTTTTATCGTGTTTATCAAAATAATTACAAAGCTATTCAATATGGATACATAATAAATAGTTATAGTATGACGCATTGAAGTGCAGGTGCTGCGCTTTGTAGATCATCAAAATATAAAACATCGATTTATGCGCAATAGTTATATTATTGCGCATACATTATATTTCAATACTACAAATTCAATAATACGAAGTATATTTTGAAATTAAATGAGTGCAAACAAATAAGTACAAATCACGTAAATTAAAAACTTCAAAGCCATTAAATTACATATTGTAATATAGGAGTGAGCTAGTGATTTAACACGAATTCAAGAATTAATTTATACACGATTATTGCCAAGTAAAATGACTGCAGGGTCTGTAAATTACCATCGGAATATTATGAGAATACAATAATCAAAGCAAGTTGTTGTTGAATACATTTCCAAACGGTTAAATAATTAAGTCCGTCACGAACGAACGTAGGTATATAAACACTTGTCACTCGCAGACGTAACCGTTGTGAAATATAATATAAGCTCGCGTGTGTTATTGGATAATATTTTTGAATTAGGTTACAGGAATAAACGAAATAATTGCAAAGTAGATCAAGTCCCGTAAAAGAATAAATTAATATTCTTCAATAATAATTTATATTGTTTCTGGCGTTTCGATCGATTAATGCAACGACAAAGTATGGCATGTGAACTATTAATTCACGTTTTAATCTAATTTTTTTTTAAAGTTATCTCAGCTGAAAATTCTACAGTTCATTTAGTTTTCTTGTCTTAATGGCTGCTGTGGTAACAACATGTTTGCGAGACATTTTGATTTTAAAGATTTATGATTGATGAATCGTATAGGTGTATAATATATACGCGCTGTTTTCTAGATCTAGATGGCGTGTATTTCCTGCAATGGATCGACGAAATATTATCGCCGCTAGTGAACCAATATAGCAACTGCAGACCTTGTCGTGGTTTTGGTCGCAGTAAAACTGCTGTGGTTTTAATTTAATTTTTATTTTTGGATTGAATTTTCCTTCTACGACCTTATACTCGCGTATATATACATGCACGGAAAAGCCTTTCCGGTTTGACGTTGTGGCCTTTTTCACAGATGGCACATTTCGCTTTTGATTTCGGACAGCCGGTCCTGCAGTGTTTCCGCCACATTTAACGCGTTTTGACGCACGTCCGTAGTAGAAGTTCTACATATACGCGAATGCGACCGAAAAGTTGGCAGTTTCTGCACGCTATCTAATGGCACTTGGGTCTTTTGCCCGCCGCGGTATACAGTGGTTCAACTTTGATTATTCGAGAACAAAGCCCATGTTTAATTAAAAATGTATATCGTGAACACTAATATACGTATCGCGTGCACTGCAACAGTCTTCCCATCGAGTAGATTACGTATTCATCATCATCATCATCATCAGTTTTAATATTTTATTCCCCTGTATGCGCCACTTCATGGCGAGACGCGATAATCCACCTATTTCTTCGAGTTTCTTCGTTTGATATCATCGCTACAGGTCGCAATACGTTTCAAAGTGTTTTCTCCATGAAACTATACGACATAAGTATATACCTATGTTTAGTTTCACTGTCTGTCTTCATTTAGTGTCAGTGGTATTCCGCGTCGGTTTAACGTTCAGCCGTTCGGTACTTGTATAAAGTACGTTTGAACTTGTGTTCATCACAAATTAAAATGTCTATGTCATTAGTATTAGGGTTTCCGTTCATTCCTCTACGCCGCGCGCCGTACCTACTCGAACTTTCGAAATTGTTTACGTCCCTAATGCAACGATGGCGGTTGGCAAGTTCGTTTAAACGCTCATTTCGGTATACTGATTTTTGCAAGTTTGTGACCATTGCAGTTGATCGCTTGACTGCGGGCACGAGTACATTATACTGGCGACTGTTCCTAAATCATTTCTAGCGGTTGAATTATTATTATAACACAACTGAATGAAATGACGATTTTTTTTTTTTTTTTTTTTTAATTTAAGTAATTATCATGATTTATCAGCGATTCATAATGTCACTGCTTATTTGCAACTCGATCGTAAGCAATGCCGCGATTATTAACACCCTAAATACAGGCCCTCGAACTGTTAATAATTTTAAATATGCTTCATAAGCTTCAAGAGTTCCCTAAAAATAAACAGGAATATGTATTTATTATGTTATAATCTTAATGAATATCGATACGGTTAAACTAATTTTGTAAATAAACCTATTATAGTATGGTTACCATACGTCCGGATTTCAAACATCTGTCCGGATTGGCGTCCGGATTTTAGAAATGTCCAGATTTTACAAAGATAATCGTTTAACATGGTTATATCAAGACAAAAAGTTATATTAGGTGACAGATGTTCGTGTTCACTGTGTATAAATGTACAAAATGTAATTTCTATGTTTGTTCATATTTTTAAATATATTTAAAAGGTGATGAAGAATGTGGTAAACCAGGAATCATCACGGATTGAATAATAAACTGATAGAAGTCATGTAATACATTTTAATTTTATACATCATATTTTTATTATTTTAACATATTTAACCTAATAACTCTGATATAGACATTTTATTCATATATATAAGTAAAATTGTATTAATGAAATAACAATATTGTTTATTTTCAATTTTACCCCCCCCTCCCCCCGTGAAACGGATCTGATGTCCGGATTTGGTCTAAAAACATTATGATAACCATATTTTATAAACTATAGTAGAAAACTCGTTACGTATAAAACATATTGCCGTAAATGTTTATAATAATTAATTAGTATAAAATTAAAAATAAATTTCAGGGCAAAGCTAGCATGCCACAGTCTTGAAATAACTCCTACTATTGCGGCACTGTTGTTTTCCATCGCCCTATGTTCATTATTGTTTAACAACAGTAGGACCGAATAACACAAACAGTGGTTAATAATATTTTAATGCAGCCACTGCGACAACAGAGACCGCAGCGAAGAGATTATCCGAAGTTTTGACACGTTTATATAACCAGTCTCCGTGATGATACTCGACTCTCGAGAACATATACTTTACGCACATGGAAAGCAACATTTTATTTAAATAAATTGTATATGCAATTATTATAATATAATATTATTTTTTTCCATAAAATATCAAATATGTACGATTAAAAGTAATACGACAAATGGGAACGTTTTCATTTTACATGGTTTAAAAATCATATAAATTATATCTATTTATATAAAATAAGTTATCCTGAGTGACTGATCATCGCCTAGCCGAAATCGCTTGACGGATCTGACGGGCTGACATTTTGCATACTGATAGATAATATAACGTAAGCATCCGCTAAGACAGGGTTTTTCGAAAATCATATTTTTAAAAGTCGATAGTAGTTTGAGCTCTGTGCTCAAATGAATAATATTTTTCTAACTATAGTTAGTTCCCGTTATATAAAAACACCATTATCCAGAAACATTGGTACGTTCTAAAAGAACTTACTCAGAAGTTCCAAAAATATTTCAAAAATGTCTTATGCCATGTTTTTGTAACTTGAATTGTATACATTAATAAACCATAACATAGTTATGTTCACAAAATATTTTTTTGAAACACTTCAATTACATTTCAGAAAAATACCGTTTAAATAAATATATAAACCTTTCAATAAATGTTACTTAACACCATTCATGAAATTATTTTAAATATATACTACTTATATTCTTTAAAGGTACAACACTTGAAATGTTCCATATAATTCTAGGTTACTATAAAAAAAAAAAGTAATTTGCGATATGATTTTATAAACTAAATTATGGTTGCTATTTACTAAATAAGCTCCAATGTTTACACTAGGCAAAGGGTGTGAAAACAAATATTTAATATTTTAACAACTGAAATTTTATTACATGATCAGTTTCTGAATTAAGTTTGAATATTTTTTTAATGAGTACAATATCTTTATTTTCTAAGATAATTCATCTATCTTTGGGATTGTTACAACTTAGAAAAAAATTATTTGATTTTAGAGTGATACCAACTACCAAGGTAATATTTTGTTTTAATTTTATGTCGATTTTATAATTATGGATATAAAGTACTCAGCATATGTTTTGTGAATCGCTATAACAATCAAAATAACTAATATCGTATTCTAAGAAAGAATTTTTAAAAATTCGATAAAAATAAAAAACACCACCTATCTGCAATCTGCTAAAGCTATATGAGTAAAAAATTTAATGCATAATTTAAGTTCATGATGTAGAATTGTAGACACCTATTAAGATAAGATTTTTACAATTCAAACTCTAATGGGGTCAAAAGAGATAAAAAGGGTAAAAATGGAAACACCACATAGCCGAAACGACTAGAACTATATATATATATATTCATAATTCATATTACTGGCAAATTAAATTAACTTAATTTAACCTAACTTCGAGAAACATAGGATAACAAAAGTTAGTTTGATATATAAATTATTTTAACTATTTAGAAATATAATACCGTTTACTTTACATTTTACATATTATAATGATTAGAAGTTCCGAATCACAGTAAAGGCGTTTTAAAATATATAAATATACCTATTCTATACTCAATATTTTATTCTTCTAAACTCGAATCTAATTATCATACTATACGTTTCCATTACATTGTATTTGTTGTTTATAAGCATTTTACATCACTTAGCAACTCTCGAAATTGAACAACATCATCAGTCGAACTCATCATCTCCTCAGAATTAATAAATAATAATAAAACTAATCATTGTATTATAATTTCTTGATGTAAACTTATATAAAATAAATATGTATAAATGTGTAGATGTAACGTTTTTACATCTCAATAGCCCATGCTTCCGAGGGTTAAAATAATAAAAACCATTCTAGAAACGTAATGCGCATAATACTTATATGTTAACACTAATTTGCATTACGCAAATCACTATAATGTGACTTAAAACTGTTTGTAATATATATTGTTGAAAAGTCAATGGAAATAAATAATTTCCATGACGTTATTACTTCCATCACATCATTGAAAAACTTATATTAAACAAGTACCTATGCAAACTCTATTAACTCTTGCAAAAAAATAAAAATAAAAATTACGCCATGCGTGGTATAATGAGATGAATTATTTTTTGTGAACAGTTTGAAACATATTTTCTTGATTTATATAAACTTATATAGATATATATACATTATATAGACATTATTCATCTTAAATACAATTAATTTTTATGCATGTGGGTATAGTTTATCGATTTAACTCAGAGAATAATAATAAATTTATATTTATCAATGATAATATAATATGCTAATATAATACACTTTTCAACTAATTTGCTTTCACTGATTCAATAATGAGGTGTACAAACAAATAACAATAAGATTGATTTAAATATTTTGTATTTAATTAATGATAAGTCAATTATAAATTACAATTTTGATATCAATCATTATATAAATATTTATGGTAATCAAAGCAATTCCTAACTAAAATAGAAAAAAGAATACAACTGATGAGTTTGACCTTTACAAAATTCGATTATAAGTTTTTATTGGTTTTATTTTAAAGTTCAATACGTCCTGGAAACTTGAAATTAAACTGCCATGGGCCATGGGAAACTATAAAGTATGAAAATTCAAATAAGTAAATTCATTGGTTCTGTTTTATTACGAGTACGATTATTTGAATTTAATTAACTTTCAATACGTCAGAAAACTTGAAGTTGAGCCATCTCAAAACACTTTAAAACATAAAAATTCAAACAAGTAGTTTGTTATTGGTTCGATTTCAAAATAAGTACGGTTACTTACAAGTTACAAGAAAGGTTTTCCGAACAAATTTTCCGCTTGCTAAGATTTATGCTTTTAATTAAAAAATTCAATGAATTCACTTTTTTATAAATGATTGTCATTGTATTTTTATTTTCACGATTGTCAAATGTCTTATGTAAAAATGAAAAAAAGTAAGGATTATTCCCACTAACTGTTATCTGAGTATACTTTCCATAACTGATAGGATATGATGAATATTTAGATGGCTAAATGCGCTTTTTGTTGATTCATCGGAAATTAGTTGATATTTAGCTTCATCAGTCAATACAAAACTTCCTTTTCCTTAGAAAAAAAAAATCGATTGATGTAATAAACAACATCGACTCTTTAGATTGAATTAAATTTTGCACATAACTTATTAGTAACAGCACGTCTGATTTTATTGGCTTGATGATGACGTCTTAAATATTTTTTATTTATAAATTATCGTTACCACTGCACTCATAAATATTCTACCAATGTTGTACACAGTTATAATTTTTTTTTATTCATTTCAACTGTTTTCCTTTAATGGTCTACGTATTATATTTGATTTACTTACTTAAATTGTGTTCATACATAACCACGTAAAATTATTCTTTCAGAGAGTAAATTATCCAAGAAAAAAAAACCTTAGGGCTAAGCAGACCACTAATTGCAAGTGCATGTTTCACTCATTCTTAGTTATATACTTATATATTATTATAATTTCTATTCTATTAAGATTAGTAAAGGTTTATGTTTTCTACCATCTCGTATGTGTATATCAGGCTAACGTCATGAAAAATATAAAGAATTACATTTCTCTCAATAAAAATAACAATGAAAATGTCCGAAAGTTCTTGAAAAAAAAAAATGAATTGTAAAACCGATAGAATTATCGTATTCGCTTAGAACATTCTGTCCAATAATAATAAGTAGTGATTCAAATATAAAATCGGCTACAGTTTTGATAAATATTTGTAATTGTTTATTTTATACAATAGATAATAATGGATAAATGATTACAGGACTGGGCGGTGTGATGTCCAAACAACTCCGCTTAATATTGTTTTTTGCTACAAACATTTTGTTGGTCGATGAGTCTATGTATAAAACAATTCCATAATCCAATTACGCTCCAGCTGGTTCAAATTATCAACGTTGTAATGTTGTACGTTTTTCTCTTTTATTATAACAATGTTTTCTTGTTCAAAATCTTAAAAACTTTAAAATATAGTAGGCGATTTTAATATATTTTGTATAGAAGATATATTTTTATAGTTCATCTTGAATCTGCACTGACTACTAATCATTGTTTATTAAGTTTTTATTGTATTGAAAACATAAGCTCAAATATAAACTAAACAACTCGCACACACTTCATAGAATTAAATGCAATAGTTAATCATTACTTTACACCAATAACTATAATACAACGCAGTATTGTACCGAGTTCAATATTTACGTAGAAATATACTAAACCATTACAATTAACAAAGTTTTCATAAATTCGTTATAATTAGTAAAAAAAAAAGAAATAAGTTTGTTTAATGTACAGCATTCTTTCTTATAGAAAAATTATATAAACGAGCAATCGTAAACAAATTGTGAATTAGTATTGATACGTATTATGTAACAATCGTCAAACCATTAAAATTGTAAATTGATTGTAATAAAAAAAAAATAAGTGGACTATAATTGTAACTAGAAATAATCGGTTCAGTAAACGTTGTTTCATGTTTGAAAATACGTATAAATTCTAAAAAAATTGGAATAAAATAATACTACCATGTTATGAATCATAATAATTATTGATATTCCAGACATAATTTATAATCATCAACATTAATTGCAGCTCAAAGGAGATAAAAAAAAAAAGACATTTTCCATAATTTTACACTGGTGATATTTCAGTGAACTTTTATTTTAAAATTATATTTGTTTCATTATTGAATAGATTTAATTTTATAGGACTTATATTTTTTAATAAACATAAAACATTTTTATAATTCATAAATATACTGATAACTTTAAACTGTTATCTTATAAAGTTTATTTTCTTATAATACCGCGGTAATAATAATTTATGTATACAAACTAAGTAATAGTTTACTGCAACAGTATTTCCCAACCTGGATGTGCGCCCCTAGTAAGGGTGAACACATTGCTGGGAAGCCGCAAGCAGTCATCTACGGGTGAAATGTTTTAAATTATCTACATAAATAGGAAAAAGAGACTAGATATTAATTATGAAGTGTTTTTTTTTTTTTTATATATTACTGTACGTGTAAAAAGAAAATAATAAAAAATTAACAGAGGAGAGCATGTAATAAAATTAATTGGGAAACACTGGTGTATAATTTATTCATCCAAATACAATTTAAGTGAATATATAATAAGACAGATAAACATATCAGTAGACATAATCATTATTTGCCAATATTAACTTGCTAGAATTTACTAATACCATATACATTTTATTTTACAAGTATCAAACCATTAAGTCCGGTTTCTTTGGTAATGGTTATGAGACAAATAATATGTTTATAGAAAAAATATTTTGGCAATTTTATAATTTTTTTTGATAATACTTCCACGGCAAGTATGGTCATTGCAATTTTAGCGATGCATCATGTCTGAAAAATACATAATAGTGTTGTTAGAATAACATAACAGTCTTTTTCCTAAAGATAAGACAAAATTAATGATGAGTATTCCTGTTTCCCAAGATTTAGGTTGTATTTATTTCCCTGGTTCAACTCCTAGACTTTCATTCCTAAATTTGTTGAGAGAAGTTAAGCCTTAGAAGTTTTCTATTTCAGGTGTACCTCCAAATGAAACGGTTTAACTACTTCAATTATACATTTTTTAAACATTTAAAAAGTATTTTTATAATAAATCAGATAAAATGTTTTGATTTTGAGGAAAAATATTATTTTTTCTATCTATGAATGAAATTAGTTTTTATACGTTTTAGTGAATAAATTCTGAAAAATGGAACAACAGATTTATTACGATATAAAATATAGGTTTAGAACATACAGATATAACATATTTATAGTTATAATTAGTTCATATAGGAGTAAATTATTACAACTAAACCTTGTTTTTCACCTAAAAGCTGATTATTTTAATCTCGTACGAATTCACGTTTGAACATAAACAAGTAATCCATCGGACAAATTTAAATACCTTATTTAATTATGTTAATTTAACTGATGTACCTATCATGGATTAAACACAAACCATGAAAAACATTGTTCATTAATTATTTTACCATGATAGTATACCATGAATGTTGTGTAAACACTTTACGTTTATAGTTTGTTTGTTTTTATCAAAACCATATCATTTATCTATAATATATAAAATAACAATGTATGCAAACATAAGATTATTTTTTAAAAGAACGGGTGGGCCTTGCTTTGCTGTACAATTGGGGGTGGGGTGCATCTCGTTTATAGGATAGGTCGTTATTACAATAGATTTGTTAAATTTGAATGCAATGATAGATATCATTGTATACGAATAACGATTCTGAACGGAGTTAATATGTTTGTCTAAAATGTGTATATAATAATATAGTATTTTATATTTAAATTGAATTATTTTGCAATAGTATGCAATTTCGTAAAAATTTAAATTTCAAACAGTCATAATATTTTTTCTTTAAGTCCGGTAGAACTTTTTTTTATAGATTTATGAAGAGTATAGCTTATGGACAACCTAGTGTTAAAATTTTAAACCTTAGTTGTTAACAGAAAAAATTTTATGAATTTTCAACAACAAAATAACTTGCAAATTATCGCGATTTTAACATATTTTATACAAATTTGAACTTTATTTCAATTTTTTTTTTATAAGCCCATAAAGGTCAAATTTGTACAAAATATGTTAAAATCGCGATAATTTGCAAGTTATTTTGTAGTTGAAATTTTTTTTTTGTTTTTACTTAAGGTTCAAAATTTTAACACTAGGTTAGGTAATCTTCAAAAATATATAAAAAAAAATTTCTGGACTATTTGAAATTTAAATTTTCACGAAATTGCATTATAATTCAATTTAAATATAAAATACTATATTATTATACTATACTATACTATATACACATTTTAGACAAACACATTAACTCCGTTCAGAATCGTTATTCATATACAATGATATCTAACATTGCATTCAAATTTAACAAATCCATTGTAATAATGACCTATCCTATAAACGAGATGCACTCCACCCCCAACTGTACAACAAAGTGAGGCCCACCCGTTTTTATATATTTTTTTTAATTCTATCAAATAATAGTTGATATGTACTTTGTTCACCATTGCTCAATAATTTCATTTGACCTAAAATGTAATGGAGTTAATCGATTTATTATTAATCGAGTGCGTGTACTTAAAATATATTATTATTATAAATTGTTTAAGGTTTTCGATAGCCCCAAGCGACCTCAAGTCAAAATCCAAGACGATAAATTAAGATTTTAATAATTTTATTATTGTATAGTACTTACCAAACAATTACGAGATTTCAGATTAAATAGAATAAATGAAAGGTAAAGTGCACTACTGCCAACTCTCTTTAATAAAATTACATTGCGTTTGACCAAATAAAATCGATAACATATAAAAAATATCATTTATCGGACTTTGTATTAAAAATAGTTCATAGACGTCCAAGAAAATTCAAAATATTTATTACAGATAGTATTACTCTAATGACAATTGACAACATTGCAAATATGCTATTGACGGGCCCAGGGACTTTGTTTAATGCTTACTCGCTCAATATTTTTTAACACAGCATTGTTTTTGCATATCTTTATGATTTTTCAAAAGCTAGAGCAAAGCTCTTAATTAAACCATATTCACCAACTACACATTATAATACGTGAAGGCTGTAAAATGGGTTTGTTTGAGATGCAACTATACATCGCCTAAACTTTCGATAGATCAATTTTCGTTTATAACATATTATCTAAAAGATAGAATATAATGTTTATTTCTTTATTTAATTTATTTTTGTTTTTAGTTATTAAATTTGCATTCCAGAGAATTATCAATAAATTTAAATTTAATCTTATTTCATTTAGTACACATAATAATAATAATAAAAATAATATGCGACAGTATTAGGACACCAATAGGAAACTTAAAATAATACTTTGTGATTCGAGGATCATTTTCGATTATTCAATCTGCACGAAGTGTTATCAAATAATTCTGCAATGTATCATATTATATACACTGTATCAAACGTACACAGCGTGTAGGAATCACGCGTAATCATGATTGAGTGGAATTTTATTATTTTTGTACCTCCGACCTCGTATGATTTTAAATTACTTAATTTTACGATGTATAATATGTACGTACGCACGTGAGTTATAAGTAATATTATATTATCACATAATATTATGTATTACATGTTTTGATGATGCTTACGACAAACATTGATGCCCAAACATCTTTTTAATTAAAAAAAAAAAATCATATGAAATGTTTTGGTGCCTTTTATAGGTACCTATTATACTATGGTATGTACAATAACATACCAAGTTGGAAAAGTACAGGTATTCAATGATTGTTATTTTCATTCGCTTCGACGTATTTATTATTATAAAACCTAACCCTGCGCAGTCTAATTGTGCAGCTCGAAAAGCTTTTCATATTGTATGCGAATAAGTCATTTCTTTTACAGACACGAAACGTCGTCGGTGAAACAATTCACATTTTCGTAATCCATCGTTTGCAGGAGAAGAAGAACATATTATTACAAATTATATCGCAGTATGCCGAATACGTATACGTGCGTGGATATTATTATATTATTATACTTTATAATCTAGTATTCTGCTAGTAAGTGTGTTGTCATTAATTTATTAATTAGTTCGCAGTTATGTATGGGCGCGTTAATTGGACCGGGAAAGGACTAAGAGAAGGTGAAATATAGAGAAGGTGCGAGCGAATTACTCGGAATAATGTATACGATAGTTGGTATAATATAATAATCCGATTTCGGACTCAACGGGACCAAGGACGACGTTGATACAGTTCCTTAGAATTAAACAATTATTACTCCGATAACGGATTACGGGAGATACATAACATCAAGGAAACGATGGTGAAAATGTAATTTTGGATTAAAATCAATGTCCAAAATCAAGTGCTGATCAAACAATAATATGGAGACGAAACGAGTTTTGGTATACCTAGTCTATGGGGTTTTGCATCCATTTAGGTTAGCGAAACCCGAAGCGAAAATAAAATCGGAAAAAATAAATAAATTACTCAACCATCAGGAAATATTATATTAAAATATTGTCACTGACTATACCGTGTAAATAATGTACGTCAAACTTCTCGGATTAAAGACGTCACACACTGGAAAAGCGCGCGTAGGTAGGTACCTAAAAATATTTTTCATCAGTTACAAACAAATCATAATAAATACTGTTTCTCTACTGATCCACATGCATAGTATACGCATGCACAATGCTTCAGCGACGTACACGTAAAATATTGCACAAATAATATGTTGAATTTTGTATCTCTGTAGATCCATGCACTGTGCACAAGTTGACTCATTAACGTCAGGCCTACTATACAACTACTGCACATACATATAAATAAATACACATGAATGAAATACGCTTATATATACACCATATACTTTATAGTAATTAATTTATTAGTGATTTCAAATTGTATTTATTTATAAAATTCGCTCGCGAACATTTTTATTCGTAATTAAATTATGTATTTAAACATTTTAACTAACGAAAATCCAAAAATATTAAAATCTGCAAATAAATATGTTTGCGATCCTCGCAACCCCTATGTGGACCCCCCACAGTAATTTCATTACTGCATATTTACTATATTTTAAATTTTAAATTAACACATAACTGCGTGTTTACGGCCTAAAAATCCATGTACATATTGTACATAATATATCATATACGATTGATGTGTATAATTATATTTTATTATATCACTTACCCTTGTTCTCTCTCTTATTCTCTATCGGTATACGATTTGGTCTATATACGAGGTACGCATGCACGGCGGTACTAATAAAGCGCACGGCTTGTGATCCTACTAACCTTTATACACCACTCGCATATTATTAGACTCTCGACCAAGTATAGGAGGTGCACTATACCCTAATGACGTGGTGTAATATGTACCGTATAGTGTGTGCGCTAAAATGATAAATATTGACGACAATGATGCTTTAGTTGAAATATGATCCATGACCGTATAACACCGAAGAACGATAATAATGGTAATAACCCTTCAACGACGACGTCTAGCACGCATAGACGGACATTTAATGCACAGAAGCACGCACGCACCTTCCCCGGTATTGTAAATCGAAAACACCCCCAATGAACTGCATGCCATAGGGCAGAAGTTTATTATTATTATCATCGTATGATATTTAACAAGCATACAACTCAATACAATTGTCAACAAATAAACTTAATCAGAATAGAATATAATAATAAAATGATAAAGGTGTAATATAATTATTAGCCAGACTTATGGTAACTTCTGTGTGGTGAGATGACCTTTTATAGGAGAACATCGAGTGATCCTAATCAGGCTAGAACCGCATCCGAATCGTCAATTGATCCATTGAGAGCTCGGATCGGGTAATATCCCATGATATGATCCATCGTCTGAGATGGGTAGCCACAGTCGCACGCAGAAGAATCTTTCATATGACCCCATTTGAATAGCATTGCTCGACATCTTCCATGTCCGATGTGGATTCTGTTCAAGCTGACCCATTGTCGTTGCTCAAGTGGGATGCCAGATACTTGGGAGCTCGGGCCCTTGATTAGTTGATGAATATTGGGGTTTGATAAGCTCCAATTTGTTCTTCTGCAGTCATTCTCTAGGTTTTCAATAAGGTCTTTTGCTGTTAGACAGATAGGCTTCCTCGACTCGAGTCTCAAAGTGCTGTACATAAGTGTATCTTTATGTGTTGGGAGTTTATCATTGTGCGTATATTTATACCACTATCTTGCAGTAGCTGTGAAACGTTGAATATGGGGTGGATGTATGTTACATAACACTGGGAGCCACCGATTAGGGGTAGTTTTTACTACACCTGCGATGATACGCATAGTAGAATTAAGTTGTACCTACATCAATTTTTGAACAGTGTGCACTATTTAGCCATGCAAAAGCAGCGTATTATGCAGCTGAGCAGACTAAAAGGACATAAGTTACAGGTATGCTTTATATGTACAGCTAGAACATATTGGAAAAAATTGTATTTAAATATTTAATATCAACGATTAATGTTGTGTATACACGTCATTAATTGTATTTTACACAGAATGTACATAAAACTTAACTGATAATAATCGTAATAATATTGAACATGATTAAATAAGACATAATATCGACTCGTGATAAAATGTTTTACAAATATTAATATGTAGTCATGCAGGTAGTAACTACATAATACTATTTTTCTTTGGAATTACCTATTTACGAAACACTATACGCTATAACTGATAGTTCAAAAATATTGTCCTCAAGAATCCCGTATCGACAACAAAGATACATTCAAAATATTGTAGTCGATAAATAATCAACAGAGTTTTTTGAAAAAAAAAATGAGGAAATATTGCATTTTTCCGTTGGATCAATAACCATTATGTGTATAATATATAGACGCAACAACGCTGTTCAAATAGTAGATTTTTATAGATGTTAACGTTGTAACTCGTAAGTTCTGAGCTGTTGGTTTAGGTTGTATGAAATACGTATTTTAATTATATTAATATTTAATTAAACAGTTATGTGTACTTTGAAAGTTTTGTGAGTGTAAAATAAATGTCTTAATAACGTTACATATGTATCTAAGTAGATACTAACTACCGAATGTTTTTTATGATCATTTGCTTAAAATCTTTAACTTGAAATATATAATTAAGTTCGATTAAAATCAAAATTAGTTGTACTTTGAAGGAATTACCTTTTATCTAAACTTTATCTATCTAATTATTTGGGTAGAGGATACGAAAAACTCACAAGTGCATTTTACTTTGATTATTGTCAGTTGTTGGAGTGCACTAGTGCATGATTAGGATTATATCATTGTACACCGGACAATATCTGCCTGTTGATTAAGTAGCCAATAAGCCATCCGAATGATCTTAGTCTCTGCCGCTTTCCTAATTTTAACATTAATCGAAATAAAATACAAATCTCAAATCTCCCGACAGCAGTTTAAGACAGTATATTTGATTTAACAAGTTGGAATATATTGAAAGGTAGAGTATATTAGAATAAAATGATTTTGATTTTTAAACAATTGATATAACTAAAATCAATACCTGTGTACAAATACTTTTGGAGATAAAAGGTTAAAACATCAATAAAGTCTCTGAATATTTAACTAGTTATTAAATGAGACTAATTTTTAAAAATATTGTTTATGAAAAATATTTTAACATTTTAGTTATTCTTAGGTATAGTATAAATGCTTACTGCTTAGTGACATTTGGATTTAATAATTATATAAATAAAATACAACATATAAAATACTAGTTTGGTCATTATAGCCATTAATAATTATTTAATTCGAATTCATATTTATCATACTTAATGGCAAACGCACTAACGAGTAATATATTTAAAAATTATTATTATATTTAACTTATATGTTAAAAATGAACTAAACTAATTTTTAAATCTTGGAATTCACGATGTAATGTACTTGTTCACCCAACGTTAAAATAAATTGAAAATTAAAAGATAAATCTTATTCTTGTCAAAAGCTAAAATGAAACAACACTTATCAGGCTATATTAATTCGATAAAGATTCGGGAAAATTTTACTGAACAATTAAAATAATTCAATTAGTCTCATAAGCCGTATCAGCTGTTCTGAGATTTATGATAATCATTTATTTTGAATATTTTTAGCGTATCATTAGTATTGAATAAGTCATTTTCATAACGTTATTTATTTTTTCACTGGTGGTCTGACGTCTGACTATAGTGTATTAACACATTAAGGCTAATAACTAATAGTATACTTATTGGCAAATATGTATATTTTATTAGTACATGTAACTAGGATTTCATTAAAACTAATGATTCATAAATTGAACTAAAAACAAACTGACAATTAAAAAATTAAAACAATGAATAAGACTTTTTGCTGACCATTCAAGTACAATAAAAATTCATAATGAACACAAATACAAAATATTGAATAATGTAAAGAAATATTTATAGATTCAATCATACGTTTCAATGCAGTAATTTTAGTTATTTGTTATGTGATGAGATTTTGGGATTAAATGATATTTAAAAGTTAAAAATACAAATTTAATATACATAGAAGGGTGTAAAAATAAATAATGAATAAACCAACATCAATCATTTTCAATTTTATAAATAGGAAGTAAAAAAATTCAATATCGGTCATATTTTACAAAATATATCATACTTTTTATTTCATAGACTATAAACATAACATTTTCACAAAATTAAAACTATTGAACTATACACACACACACACACACACACACACACACACACACACACAAACACACAAAATATAAAAATAAAAATTATATTTAATTGCAATAATAAAAAATCACGAATGACATACGTCGGAGTAATCAACTAACAAATAAATATAACATCATTTCAGTCTTATGAACATGATTATTGATATTTTTAACAAAATTCAATAACTCGTTTTCCAGATAAAATAATTTCAACAATCTATTTAATTTATTACCATACGAGTAAGATAAATTAATGAATATAATAAAATTATCATCATTAATTATGAGTTCAGAATACTTTTTTGTTTATCAAGTATAAAGTTATCATTTTTGTAAATGATTCAATTACGTGAAAAAAAGAAAACTGGTACACGCGTTTAATTTGTAGAAATACATTTAAAAGTATGACCACTAACCCAATTAATTAGTTGTATTAGAAAATACGTAAGCTAAATTAATTATTTACTTGAAATCAAAACTGGTTTCTAACTCGAGATAGTTAAAATATTTAAATTTAATTAATTAATTTTATTTATGATGTATACAACAATTATTCATTCACCTAATGTAATACACATTTATAACAATTATAACTACTATTTATTTTTTATCTTATATTAATATTATGTTAGCAAATATACTTAAGACAAGTATAATATGGGGTTCTTAATTTGAGAAATTAATGTAACATTTTACATGTTGAATATTTTAATATGTTAGAAGCAAAGAATGTATTTCAATTTAAAATTGTATTTAATCTTTTATACGCATCTGGGGATACTCCGAGTTAACAAAGTAATTGGAGTAAAGTTTTTCTTATGATGTGTTATGGCATGATATACAACATCGCAACATTCAGTTTGAAATGTTTATGTATTATTTAATAACTGAATTAAGTCTAAACAAAGAGTTTTATAATATTCTTACAATATGCATTCTAAAAAGTTAGACAGTTTTATATAATAACAAGCCCCATCTATTCAATTTGCCAAATGCATATGGTAATTCTTATTTTAGTTCATCAATAGGTATATACTTGGCCTTAAAATAAGTTAACTTTTCGATCACTCAGCGATAGGTGTTATTATCTTCAAACCGTAAAAAATACAATATGTATTTTCTACTTGACTTTAATTATATATCATAATGATTAATGATTACAAATTGAACTATACACTTAGTACTTGCTCATTATATCAAATGACCAAAAAATGTTTTTAAAATGTTTTAATAGACAATGTATGATGAGTGAGAGCATAAACGATTACCGATATGAGGGACCATTTACTTCGTAATCAAAGAGGTAATCAATTTATGAGTCTTAACAATTTAAATTGATTACCAAGATATTATAAAAATTAGTATTTATTATTTGTAGCTACGCAATGAAGCTAGTTCAAAGTCAGTCATATAGACGTACAAGTAGTCAGTACTTACTAAAATTATGATTAGTATATTTATATTGATTTAATTTTAATAATTGTATGTTAAATCCATGTAAGAGTAATACAAATACCTACATGGAGATGGATAAAACATTTAAAATTGTTATAGTGTACTTCGGGTATACCTTCAGTAGGTTGATTGATACAAAAGTGTATTTAGTTTCGAAATCAGTATAAAAGAAGGTAACCAAGTAAAGGTTGTGATTTGTGAACATTAATTTTGGAAAAGTATAAGAGCCATTGAATATCAAATAAAAATAAATAGTTTCAAATTCACTGTGATTTAAAATATATTTTATACGTGGTTACATCTATTTAAAAAAACCTCATCTGTATAGAGTACAAATTTCTTTAAAAATTTAAAAGTTGACATTTATTCAAATTATTTTTCACTTACATTTCATCTTAATTAATACATTGACTATCCATGTATCCCACCAAAATTAATCAAATTTTCGCAGTCTAGCCTGCACGTGTTTCGCTCTCGACAAAGAATAAATAATTTGTTTAGATTAGATAATGGCACGTAACTTTGCATACCTACCGAGGTGTCCTAGCACGCGCATGACCGAACCGACAGACGATAATGAATCTACACGCATAATCATTGTCAATTGATCATTCACATCACACACGAACACGTACTGCGTAACGCGAACAAAACATAATATTACTATTCATATACATGACCCCTTAACAAATAGTAGAATGGATTATGACGAGGCAAATTTCGAGAGATTTTAATTACTAGTTACCGATATTAAACATTTATTTATATTCAGATTATTGATGGTACAAATACTACTATGAAATTAAGACTATACCGAGTATTTGTACGAAATACAAAATACTATGTAAGTTTAAGTAAAGCAATTTGCCCATCGAAACACTTAATTTTCGCGTACAATTATTTCGGTGTTCATTTGTTTCATTTTATTTATTTGGAAACACTTTTAATATTAAATTTGATTATTTCAGTTATTTATTTTATTTAACAATTAACATACATAAATTACTTGTCAGACAATATTTTTGTCTCATCAAAATACAAAGTTGAAAATTTCATATTATGTTTTAAAAATGCATTCAATTTATATAATTTCATCCTATAATCTTATGAGTAAATATTAAAATTTTGATAATCATTAGTTTCTATATACATTAAAATAATTGACTTTAAAATAAATAACAGTTGTAAATTTAAACAAATCAGTTCAAACAAACAAATCTGTTATACCTCTCTATTATGTACTTAATATACGCTTTACAGACTACAGTTAACTAAAATGTTACATTTAATGTCATTGTCGGTAGAATCTCATTTACCGATATTTGTAGAGTGAAAGTCAAACTTACGGGATTAAATATTATCTATTTATAGTTGAAGCTACTATATTATACATAAATTATAATACTAAAAATGGTTAATGCTTTTAATGGGGAAAGTATGGAGGGAGGAATACAACATTATTAATAGCAAATATTTTGAAAAATTTCAAAGGTCAAAATATTATTTAGTTTTTCAAATATAAAATATCAAGGTTTGAAAATTATATTATTCTCGAGCAATTTTTCTATTTAATATGGGTATTATATAGCGTATTGCAGCTACAGGTATGTGAATAAAAACACTTTTATATAAATAAATAATAATGTCAAGCAAAAAAGTTTCGGTGAATTGTATTGTTACTATAACAACATAATATAATATTTCGAATGTCGAGCCCACACAGAGCGCCTGATGTGGAAATGCAAAAAGGGAAATCTACAGCCAGGTGGTTATTATATATTATTATACAATTGCTGTTCTGGAGCTTCTTCTCGACGATTGGTTATGATACAATAAATCCATTGGTAAACAAAACTGTATGACATAACATTATTATTAACAAATGCACTCTTTTTATACATTCAAAGAATACGCAATCGTTAAAACGAATACATCAACCATATATTATGACTTATGAGTAAATGTAACATAGAATATTGTGAAATTAAATCATACGTAAATTTAAAAACAATAAAAACAATACACAATGTTCATGATTATTTCTAAAATCAACAATTTCATGGGTATTTATATCAAATATTCGGTTCGCGGCATATTGCAGTGAAAAAAAAATATACAACAATGAAATGATTTATTTGTTTTTCAAAATAATATAATATCTACTGTGAAGGGATCGTTTTTATTTTTGTTCTCTTTTGTTTTGATTATTTATACCCCGATTCGTTGATATCACCCTATAGTCATACTATAGTCCGGTTGGTCACCACTCACCATACACACTATTTAAACTGATACTATTTTTTGTACTTCCTCATTGTAGACCAGTCAGTATTCATTAATTTAACTAATGCACAATATTCCAAATCGTCAACATGCAACGACGTATATGTGTGGGTATCTGCTGTCATGGTGGCCCGACTGTTAAATATAAAACAACAAAATAAATACTTAACAATTATCTATAAAATTAAAATAGATTACTTATTTAACATATCGGCAGATAGAAACACAAACTATACCAGAAAGCAAAAACATTATAAACTGCAATAGATAAGCAAGGACAGTGGAAAAATATGTGTCTATTCGAATTAAGATAAACATAGATAAATTAACTAAACTCAATGAAGATTAATCAATAAATTATATAATACATAAAATACAACTAAAAATTTGTATCATATTATAGTTATAATTTTCAAACCTGTAAGTATAGTAGTTTTAATGTTGAAAGTATCCGTCAACATTATCCTTACCAGTAACTACTAAAATTAAATCCAATAAATCACAGTAAATCACAATAAATATTTACATAAAATTGAAATTTCAAGTAGGTATTTGAAGTTTTAAGTTAAATTTTTATAAGAAACGTGAAACTTATGGTTACGTAGTCAAGATCAAAAAATATTACATTTAATTTTTTGTGAATAAACGCGGTCACTTATTCTTTAGTTTCCCATTTCCAAGTATTTGAATTCATTCGCACGTATTTTAATAATTCGCATTCCACGGTAAACAGGGACGGATCTGAAGCCTGGTTAAGGGGGGGCGAAAATATTTATGAGTGATATATAAGAGAGTACAATGAATACTTGACCGTCATTAAAAAATAAAGTATTTTCCACTTTTAATTTTTTTTGCGAACTCTACGAATCCTTGTCACTACGAAAATAATCACTAATCCGTTTCATATTTTTACTTGTTATGTTTGAAGAATTCAACAAATAAACAAATTAAAGTAAAACCGAAAATCGAAATCTTCACAAAAATTACCAAACAGTATTTTTTTGTAAAACTACCAACTACAGAAGATTCCAACTAAATTACACATTTACACGACATGCGACATCGTGATTTTGCCGTTTTATATTTAGATATATCTTAATATAATATTAAAATGTTAAAAAAAACTTAAGCCGCTACAACTTATAAGTGGTAATCACAGTACACGGAATATTTCATTGTGTGATAAGCTAGGCTTTGATAACACAAATCTACGTTAGGTTAACGATGTCTATAGGTATTAAATAAATTTAAAAATACGGTTTCCAAATATTCCTATACCTCGGCTTATCTGTATATTATAAAATCAATGGTTATAGCTCGGTTGTATATAGAACCGTGATCACAACTATTATATTTTATTATAATGATTCATGAAACATCCTACTTATATAAATATATACATAAGTTATAGGTATTTATAAAATTATTATACAGTGTGATTCCTTTTAAAGGTAACACTAAATAATTCTGTCCAGTGACATCGGATTAATATGCGGTTTTCGGGAGGGGATAGGGAATACATAAATACACATTTCTTGATGATTTTTACATTTTTAGATCTTTTTGTGTGCGCATGCGCAATACAACTTGCATTTTGTTCAATGGCAACAGGTGTTTTAAATACCAAATTCGGATAGACCGAATTTTTATAAGTCCGATTTGGTTCTTTTTACCATAGCTCTAAAATCAAAATTGACCAAATGGCAACCAGTCAAAGTTTCGATTAAAATTATTGAATTTTTCAACAATCATACTAGAATTTTTTGAACTATTATGAAATTTTAAGTATTTTTTTTTTTTTGTTTACATAGGTTTGCAGATATTATTAAATCATTTAAACTTCATTTTGAGGAATTAATTAACCTCAATTAGACGTAAATGTTAGTTCATTTACTATGGAAAAAAACGATTACAATAATTAACACAATTTTTTTATAATTTTAATCATTTCTATTAAGAAGTTATGAGAAATAAATCATATCAGTTTGTTTAATCTTTTCTTAGTAAATGAATATTTACGTCTAATTGAAGTTAATTAATTCCTCAAAATTAAATTTAAATGATTTAATAATATCTGCAAACCTACGAAAACAAAAAAAAATAATACTTAAAATTTCATAACAATTCAAAAAATTCTAATATGATCGTTGAAAAATTCAATAATTTTAATCGAAATTTTAACTGGTTGCCATTTGATCAATTTTGATTTTAGAGCTATGGTAAATAGGACCAAATCGGACTTATAAAAATTCGGTCTATCGGAATTTGATATTTAAAACACCTGTTGCCATTGAACAAAATGCAAGTTGTATTGCGCATGCGCACACGAAAAGATCTAAAAATGTAAAAATTACCAAGAAATGTGTATTTATGTATTCCCTATCCCCTCCCAAAAACCGCATATTAATCTGATGTCACTGGACAGAATTATTTAGTGTTACCTTTAAAAGGAAACACACTGTATATACCTATATAAAAAATATTAAATAAATTTGTAAAAAAAAAACCCCAGGGGGGGCAATCCCCACGTCCCCCCCCAAAGATCCGCCCCTGACGGTAAACCAGATAAGTTTTATCATGTCATCTCACTTATATCCGTTCGGTTTCCTTGTACATCCATTATCCATTACAGTGTTATAATGTATATTAAAATAAAGTTTTTGTAATCAATTTTACACGCCGTTAAAATGAACACATGTATATAGTGCACGCGTCTATTTTAATAGTATTAAAAACAATATCATCCCTTAGAAACTTGTTGAATCTATGTATAATTGATTAACTTCATTTATATAAATCTATTCTATCACAATTTGAGTTAATATTAAAACTGTATTGTGTAGTAATTACAATTATTTCTAAACAAAAACATTTCAAAATCTATTAATTCCTAAAATCAATAGACAGTTAATTGAAAATAACAAATCGTTTATAAACAAATCTCTGGCGCTTATCCAAAACGAACATCGCTGACGAATGTCTTTGGTGAGTAATCAATTGAACTTGATGAAATTGTACTTGGTATGTGTACATAATGTATTTTAGTAACATATCGAAATTAAAGTAAAATAATAGGTATGAGTTAGATACTTCATTAAATCGGTAATTGGACATACGTATTGTTATAATAACCGAAGTATTAATGTTTAGATAATATGATACTGCGATAAAGATTGGGGCTATGAACTGTAAAACGAGGTCGAGCGTAAAGAATATTTAATATTATTGTTAACTAATAGCTACTAATGAAATCGATAAAGTATTGTAATAATATAATTTATAACGTAGGTATTTAATCGTCCTAATACACAGATTTATAAAGTACCTATCTAACCTATTGTAAAAAATATTTTTGAATTTCCATGAATGTTGACTCTATCGCTTTTGAAACATTTAAAATACATATTCATATTTACATTTCTTTATTTATAATCCTATGAAATAAATAATCACAAGCATACAAATAATAATAGTTAAAATAATTATGTATTAATTGCACAATAACAATAACAATATTGGTCCACATTTAAAGTTTTTGTTCGTTATAAGTTCAGGTACATTATTTCTATGCATTTAGTACACGATGCACAATCAATAATTAAAGGAGGAATTTGATCAACTTAAAATTATATACTTCAAGAGCTTCAAATTATGTGTGCAAATTTATATAATCATTTTGTTTGATATAACATTGAATTTATTGATGAATATTATTTCGATAACGGATTATACATTCCCGGCAACCGTGACAATGCATTTTAATATCAAGTCAGTTGGGAAACAATAGCTTTAGTAAATGATTTTCATACTTAATAATTAACGTAATTAACACATCTTGATAAATTATGTAAAGTAAATCCATACCATTGAGTAACTACAAGTTTTGTAATATTTCAAAATTCAATAAAAACTAATATTACTTAAGTTTTATGTATTCAACGTAGGTATATCATACTGCACGTATTAACATATAAATAATAATAGGAAAACATATCATAAATACATTTTAATTACATAATACACATTTAAATATCTTTTAATTTAGTGATATTCATCGGAAAAACACAAAGTGTAAATTTACTATCAAGAAACGTAAAATACTTTATAGTCAAATGTTAGCCACTGTATTAACTGTAGAAAATTAAACACCGGTGTAAAGCTAAAGATCATTTAAGAAAATTGGTTTCAGATGATAGGTATACGTATATGTACACTTCTTAGGCGATATTTTATGTACGTCTGCAGACAAAATTGTTTTGAAATCATTTTTATTTCCAACTTTAATGATCATAAATTATATTGTATTATAATGTAAAACTTACCGCTATAGTGGATACACAAAATATATACTTTGAAAATTACGATTTTGTATTTTAAACAAGAAGGTACAACCAATGATGCTCTGTACATTTATATTATGTCGAATATTTTTACACTGGGTACTGTGGTTTCCAAATGCTAAATCAGTAGACGGGAGCATCTGAAGCATGAGTATTAACCGCGTACGTATTTACCGTGTATCCACGCGGCATTGAAAATGTATTTAATATTTACTACAGCATAACGTTTTAATGTATATATGTGTGCATTTATTATTCTCAGAACTGTGTACCCTCAAAACCCCAGTGCATATTTTTTTCACGCATACGTACCTACGTCATCGTAAATGATTTTATTTATTAATTATAATATTTTCACCGCTTGAACATTTCCACGCGAAACATTATTTAAACAATTTATAATAATATGTGGTTACGTAAAATGTGCACTAATTAAATTCAACTTTAACATTTATAATTGTTTTGAAATAAATTACAATGCCACGTGCATTGTACATATTGGAAATAAATATATTACCCATATCATATATACAAATATTGTTGTAATTCATTGACGAGTTTTTACATTTTTTGTTCTACACGTGCAAATTTTAAAAAAACGTGAATTCCGATATAAAATCAACATGTAATTTAAATCCTAACCATTTTTTTGTATTCGACATTATTAAAATATGTTGACCTCGTGGTAAATTGGATACTGTTATGTGAGTAAAACATTTTGTATTCAATACTATAACTTGAATGAGAGAGAAAATAGAAATATGTATAATTCTTATTAAAAGCGTGTTACGATCTAATTTAACATTTTTAACATTAAGTACTAATACATAAACGTATTAAAAATGATAAAATATGGATTCAAAAAGTTATCTTGTAAAATTATCATTAGATAGTTATAATGTTAAGTTTAAGAAGTTTGTATACATTTCGTATAGCTATAATAATTTATTGTTAAAATAATGTGAAGTTTTAATTATTTTAAGAAATTATTAATATCATGTTAACAATTATTTTATTTAGGAACCTATATTCAGAGTTTACTACAACATTAATATGTGTATTATTTACATTTATTACAGAATGTAAAAGTTACATTTCAATTTATTTGCTACAATAGTTGGTATAATTGCACATAAATAGCCGGTAAATAGCGTTTTAAGGAATGTATTTATTGAAATTACCATTATGGCATCAAAGAGCCCTTCTCAAAGAGCACCTTTATATTTCCGGTCATTTATCAATGGGTATCTTGTATGGATACTAATTAATTATTATATGCACCAAAGGTAAATTAAACTGATGGAACATCAAATAAAAATTGAAAAGTAAACATGTATATATATGGTGATATAATACACGCAAAACTACCATTGATTATGCTAAATACGATTACATCAATACATATAATTATAATCATTAATCTGAGATTAATAAATTATAATATTTTAAACTTAAAATGTTAAGTATTATAAATTATTAACTGTCTGATTATTTTAGATTTTAACTGAGTAAAAAAATATTCATTTTATATATTGGTTTGATGATGTATTTTAGATTCTGAACGGGGTGATGAATGTATTGATTTTATAATGATGTGTATGTTTATTTTTAAATTTTTTTTTTGTGCTTGTCATCACGTTTTGGGGCAATAAAAATGTTTCAATTTTCTTATACGGCAACTTTTCTGAAAGGAAAGTGAATATAGATGGTATTTGAGCTAGTCAAAAATAAAATATTTTCAATACCTACTTTTTAAAATACCTTGTTGGAAAAAACAACAAATAAACTAAGAAAAAATGGGAATTTTTTACACTGCAAAACCACTTTTTGACAAAATACATTTTTTTTAAATTTTCTAACTCCTAAACCGAAAAACGGAAATACTTGAAATTGTTAGCAAATGTTTATATTAGCATTTGCTATATACATAGTTAAGTAGACATAATATTTCAAATTAAATATAACATAATATTTTATGTAATATATATATTCTGGACTAACATATCATATCCGTTAAGAATCGTTATTCGTATAAAATGGTATCATTGTATTCAAATTTAACAAATTTATTGTAGTGACCTATCCTATGAACGAGGTCCAACCCTTACTGTACAACAGAACGAGACCCATCCGGTTTTTTACAACTATTGGCAAATTCGATTGAAATCGTGGAAATCTGCTCGATTTTTTAGTTATATAAATGCACAAGTACATTTTTAATAATTTATAAGACTTAAGACTTGAAAATACTTCATAAGTTTTTTCTTTGTAGTCAACAAAAAAAAGTTTTCTAAAAAGTGGTAAAATAATGTTATATTTATTAGAATATTAAATGTTGACAAAATTGAATAATTTAACAAAATTTATGGAATTATCCAAAAATATTTATAATTTATTTATGACTTAACGATATAAGTTATTTTATTATCTAAAAAATTTAATTGAAATGACTTGAAACAAAAACTGTATTTTTATAATAATATAATATAGTATCACATACGTATTAAAATTATAATTTTAACTATTATTATTAAATTAATAAATTCAAAGTCCAAAATTAAATCTAAGGTTATACGTATATGTGTTTTTGTTTTTGTAAAGTCTTTTAAACCAATTGGAAAACTGATTACGAAAATATAAGGTACTTATACTAATGTTGTAAATAAATTATCTTAAGAAATTGAGGGTAGTTGGGTAGATTTGACCTCGTTCAGCCTTCTCTTAGAATAATGTTTTGAAACCAAAGATAATTTGATCTCAAATTGGCGTCAAAACGGCATGGTTTATTAGGAGTATAATATTTCCTTTGACCATTAAACGTGGATGATAATTATTGTTTTATTATTTATCAATAAAAAAAAATTGTAAACAAACGTCAATTAAACAATTATGCATAGTAATAAACAATGAATGACGACTACATGAAATAATCATAATATTTCTGGTACACTATCTTTTTCAAAGAAATAAATAAATAATGATAATAATATAAGAGATTTGTTTCGTTGATCACCATGTTCACCTGCGTCATATCATAAAAATAGCATTACAGATTAACACTGAAACGAATGTTATTTAATTTTAAACTTTTTTTTTTTCAGTTGCTCTAAAAACGGTGGGTTTTGTTGCTAATTGACTAATTATTTACTGGTTTTTCGAATAATAATACATTTTTTTAGATTTATCATCCGTCAAAGTACGATTCCTAGATATAGGTACTACAACATTTTCAATTGATTGCATATTTTTTACTGAATTGGACTAATAAGTATAGCCTACAATATGTTGAGATAAACTAATGGGAATTGATATATACACATCTCCATTTAACCACTATAAGTTTGCAAGAATAAAAATTCCTTTTATATAAACAAATAAATCCCAAAAAGTAGTGCAAATAACTGTTTTTGGATTGGTTTTTTTTACGCATAGGGTAGTTACGTTTAGAGTCTGAATGACGTAGATGTCTTGATAAAAAAGTAGGTACGCACTTCCTTCGGAAAATGAATTTCGCATCGAACGATTACCTAAATAACAAAAATACTGATCAAGTTGCAGAGACGAATTATGATAAGAGAGGGGGGTAAAAAGAGTAAAAAACATAACAAACACATACACACACGGCGAACACAGAATAATTGGCGCGCACGTAAGGTAGGCTGTGGGGGTCGGACCCCTCTCCCGGCCGACATAGCGGCGGCTGCCGCCGACGCCGTCGCCGCGTCACCGGCAATCCGTTCACGAGCTAGTAGGGTCCAGCCACCCAGTCATCAGTCGATCGTTTCGCTGCTACGTCGTGTGGACGGTCCGCGCTCCGTTCTACGTGCTGCCGTTAGTGTGTTTATTATTTTTATCGTTTCTCTCCGTGTTGTATGATAACGACGAATTGCGGTCGGTAATCCGTAGTAAAAAAAGTATTCAACAATACCGGGTAATTTAATCGATGTTTTTTTAATTTTTTTTTACCGTTTTAGTAATAGTTTTCGTTTTGATCGGAACAAAAATTCAAAATCATCAATCAATATCGAATATTATATAATAGTATAGTTAATAATAAATCGTATCGTTCGGATTACGCATACCTGTTTCTGTCTAATCAATTACCGCGCAGTGTATGCGTGCGTGTGTGCGTATTTGTAATTTTATTATTTCGGCGTGCACAATACTATATAATATACGGCGTGTAGATTGCACACCGCAAGAGTATAGGAATCTAAAAATTGGTAGATAATAATGAGGACTCGCACTGTCGCGTTCGCGATCTTCTTGTGTTTTGGCGGCACATCATCGTCTGCCCAGACCTCAGGTGAGTGGTATACAATATTGTTATTATTATTATTATTATTTGTTATTACAATTTATCACGTACAAACAGTAACGTTTACGAATGCATGCCGCTAATAATAATTTTGTTCGTCGTAAAAATGCACTCGCAGACTCGCTGTGTGTTCTACGTACTGGCATGCAATGCATACTACTACAGTGCATACTAAACACGTATACACGCGGAAGGGTCTCGTCCGTTAGAGTAGTGCAGGTGTTTGCATGTAATACTTGAAACGTAGTCGTGTTTTATAGAATTCGTGAATATATATTTGAACCGCTGTCGTAGTCGAACGATTTCGGTACTACAAAAACAAAAGGCATTCGCACTTGTTAACTATCGACACATTTTTTTGCTCTTCGGTTTCTAGACGCCCTGACACTGTAGATTCACGGAACGTTGTGTACATGTTAAAACAATAATTTTAAATTGAGTTAACTCTTATGAGGATTTGTTGCCTAAGTGGCTAAGCATATCTACCATTGTTTCCGACTTTCTGCTGTTGTTGCTTGACGGTGTGCTTAAAAAAGGGACATTTTTAAATAGCTTCACAAGTGATTCGCTTTTTGTTTTTATAGGCATCTAAAATATGTATCTATTATCAACTATTTGACTAGAAACCAGGCTCATTTGACGCTCTTCATTCTACTTCATTTCATTTACCTATTATATTATTGTTCAGAATCGAAAAGGACTGCGTGGTGTAAATAAGTTTATGGTTTTTTTTCTGTGTTAAATAGCCAACTAAAAATTAATTTATGGCAATAATCACGGATTTTCTATTTTTTTTATTCATGGTAGGTATATTGGTATTAGATAAACTTCATCAGTCACATTTACTCTATTGTAGTATTACGTAGTCATAATCACCACGTGCATTTGATGCGTATACCTTAAGTTTTCGGATGTATTCTATATTTATTGTTATTTTATCTAATCATTAGGTATCTTAAGTATATTGATGACAAATTATGAAAAAGCAAATTTAAATAGTTTTCTGAAGTGTTATATCATAATAATATTAATTGTTGCGTTTAGTACGACGACGTATACCCTATATATTATATATTATCTATGTGCACGTAAATTTGTACACTTTTTGAAAACATTGCAAGGCACAAAACGATGGTGTAGTAGTATTTCTGTTGCCATGTGATACAGAGGTGGTTAGGCAAAATACCCGGTGGCTGTCTAATGGGGCAAAATAGCGGAACTCCGGATTTGGCGTGTGCGGCACGGGTGAAATTGATGGTTCGTCGTGTATATATGTATACATATATAGGTTCGTATTTGCGTATATATATATATATATATACATCCAAGTACAATGCAAGTATATGCATATTATATATATACGGAAAAGAGATTAGATTAACGTCGAATGCGTCTCTCAACTATACGCCTTTTGCGTGGAATTCAAATTTTACCGGCAACCCCACCTCGGGTGATGAATCGGCATGAGCGCGAGCCGAAACGCTTGAGTCGAAAAATTACTTACACCACACGCACTCGTTTATATTAGAATATAATAATGCGCTGTTGAAATTTATTACCGTTGTATAAATAATGGAATACTCCGAATTGTCCGACTAAATTTCTTTTTTTAATAATATATTATTATTACGTTGCATTTTAGTGACACGTGTATTTTTGATTGATGTTTCAAAATACTTGAAGTTTCAAATTATTTTTTACTGATGATAATGCATAAGTATTGAACAATATTATATAAATGTATTATAATATTATAGGTATTCATATCGGTTTATTTATTTAAGCTATGGCTCATTATTGGTTTGTACTCATATATTTGTTAATATAGTTATCCAGTATCCTTATAAATCTAATTTATTGCCACATCTTAGGTATTTTAATTTCCTAAGAATTAGTTAATTTTATAACCAACTCCTTTTGTGTTTCATGTTATAATGACAATTAAAATATTAAAATTATAAACAAGTTTATTTTCATCCATATAAAAAGAACAAAATATTTCAACTGTATTGTTTGTATATTCGATGTAATATCTTATTGACTGTTCAAAAACACTTGTAGAACTTTATCAAGTATAAAACATATATGTACTAATAAAAAATGCATTTGTTTACTCTCCTTAAAAAATTACAAGTTAAAATACGATTATTGTCATGGGATTAGATTTACCACATTTTAATTGTATTATTCATGAGTATGTTATTGGTTTATTACAATTACCAAATTGATATCAATAGTTTTATATATGAAGTGCGAAAAATTGTTTTATATTGGTTTATTTGCTACCGTTACTATTTACTCTACATCTCTACAATATTTAAGTTATTAAGGTATAACGTAAATGTGCCCATCTGAAAAATTTTAAGTTGTTATAATTTACGAATAAAAAAATATAATAAGTACGAGTAAAATAAAATATGTTAAATGTCTTTAACTTGTAATACCTAATATTATTATATAATAATATTTATAAACTTAGACTTTGATTTTTACGTTATAACTAATAGATAATAATATATTGTAACTGTATTTACTATATTTTTTCATTTACATCTTTGATGATAATCTTCACCCGTTTGATAACATTTGGATATTGTATTCCTGGAAAAAAATATTTGCATCGGATGACAGTCAAAATAATATGTTGTTTGTTTGTATAAAATTATTATTATCACTAGGTTAGTACTAAGTTTTTACACATTAGCTAGGAATTATTTATTTACCATATCGCTGCTGCCGATGACATACCTATGTCCTACACCGTGTGTATATTTATCATACATAGGACGGTAATTTAGCATACTACCTCACTTGATATATAGAATACTATAATATAATATTGCTTTTACATGACTATTACTCGTCAAGTATGTATATACCAGTATGTTATTTCCCCTCAGCCGTACAACGCGAATACCTTCCATCTACGTAGGTATAAAAACGTGAAAGAAAGACAAGACACGGTGGCCCAGTGATTATATACGTTGACTTTCGGCGTATAGGGTCGCGGGTTCAGACTTGTACCGTCACATAATTTGCCACTCGCAATTTTACACCTACGACCCCTCTCCAATCACCTCCACAGTGTGAGGCTGTGTCAATCTTTTATATACATTTTATATAGTTTGCTTTCTACGTATATTATTATTTGAAAAGTATACTTATCGAGTGTCTCTTTTAATGTCTATACCGAAGTCTACACGTATCTATTTTATATAGTAATCAAAATGGTCGAAATGCTTTTGTCATGAGGTTTGCGAAAGGGGGTGACATACGTAGCAATCGGAGTACTTTGACACATATACCATTAACTGTAACCCAGGTATATAAGAACACCTATTTATTTTGCTTTCTACTTCGATCCTAATATCCTATATGTATATATACATATATAACCACTGGCACAGATCATCGGTAAGTACTTCATCAATCACCGTCTTAACCCGACAGTTTCCTCAATCTACTATACCTCAGTCGATCAACATGGGGTGGAAAAAACTGCTTGGGAAATACATTAATAATTAATGTACATTTTCTTTATTCAACCTTACCATTTTTGTCCCTCATCCTATCGAAAATAATTTTTAAAATCTTGGTTTTGGTACCAATTTGGTTATACTTCTTGAAAGAAAGGGTTGTAGGATATGAATTAAACGTACTATGAATTTCCGGCATCTCACAAGTCCGTGTTCCGGTTGAGCTATTTCGTTTATAAGCAAATTTGTTTATATTTTAAATTATCTTCGTTATCCTTTTGTCAATAAATTGCGGACTTGAATGCTGAAAAATATCTTTATATTTATTTATATTTAAAAGATCTTGTTTCCGGTTTTGATAATCACTACATTTTTTTTCGCCAGTCATAATTATTAAAATAATGAAAATATATAATAATAAATAGGGTCAACAGCACCGAGTACCTACTGAAGGAAATTCTGCAGGCCTATCGGCTGTATCTCGTGTTTATTGACTAATAATAATTATTATTATACCTATGATTGTGATTAGCCAATAAAATAAAACGACGTATTATTATTATAATAACTTATGTCAACTAAATCACAACAAATTTAGAAAAAAAATGAATAATTCTCGGTCGCTGATAAAGTGATAAAATGATAACTATAAACAGGTACATTTGTTATTTAATTTTCAAATAACATAATATAATATTTATTTATATATATTAAATGGTTAACATAATTTCTATTTTATAAGTTAAATTATTAAATTCGATCGTCATTGGTACAAACCGAGGTACAAACTAATATGAATAATGAAAACAATAACATTTACATTTACATTGCATACCATTTTCATTCATCAATACTTGATTTTACACATTTTCAACCATAACTATTACTATGTGACATTTATGCTATTTTTTAACTTAACTTAAAATTCTAATTTGGCCTTAACAAAATTTAGTCTTGGCTGTTTTTACGTTAACAGTATTTAAATATACCTTGCGGGAGAGCTAATAATGTTTAAGTTTCAATACATCTGTGCGTTTGCCTGATATGTTATCGTACAAAATTTAAATCTTACATTTTATCGGCAACATTAAAAATTAAAGTAGTTGCTTTTAAGTAATTTATATTTGTCTTAAGTTACATTTTGTTGTCTCTACATTTTAGTGTATTTATAGTTTCAATTACCTAGTTTTAATTATGTGATCAATGTGAATTTTTTAGAAATTAACGTCTACTTGTATTAATATTATTCATATTAGGTAATTGAATTGCAATTTTAGATTTAAATATAAGTTATAAATGTTGTTTTATATCGACTGAAACAATATAATACATATTTATTATTATTATTTTATACAGTAATATTTAGTAATTATTATGTATATATATTTCTTCATAAGAAATTAAACATTTGGTTAGAATATTATGAACATTTTTTTTAAATTTATGCAATTCTTATAATATGCGTTTAAATTAATTGCCTAAAGAAACTTTCAAAACTTTTTTGGCGATTTCAGGATATTTGTGAGGCTTTTTCAAAATATTCCATAGAAATAAAATCAAATTTAGAAGAAGACCCTTTGATTAAATCTAAAATTAAATCGGTTGAGGTGTCGTCGAATGTCGTTTGCTTCTAACCCTTGGGAAAAAGATTGTCGCCACTGTTGACTACGCAGCTTTTGGCGAATTACATTTTAATGCGGTTAAAACTTTTGCAATGTACATTGAACTTTTCCTTGTTCATGCGCGCAAAATCCGATTACTTATTTGGTGGGTTTTACTTTGAGTCTAATATTTTTTCTTTGGATATTTCTTAAACATTTTTATAGTGATATATGCATGCAGTGAAATTCAGGATAAAATCTACCGATGTTGTTCTTTTGGTTTTAAATAAATCATGTACCATATCGTTAGTATAGAGGACAATTGGCCAGTATGACATTAATTGATTGGTAGACGACTAAAGGTCTGCTTTAACGAACTAAATGTGAAAAGTATCTGTTAATATTCCAACTAAATGGTGTGATTTTAATTGATGAAATATATAAGTATGGTGTTTTTAATATGCTTTGTTTTAGATTCTATCATAATAAGATATTTATATGTTTAGGTATACTTTATTATTAATTGATTTCTAAAATTTAAAAAATAACAACTATGATTATGTAAAACAATTTTCATTTTACACTTTAAAATGAATATATAAATATCAATAACAGTTAAAATAATCATATAAATAGTTAATTACTACACAAAAATAATTGTAACTAATAGGTTTCGAAGTTTTGAATACCTTTAAAATTATATTATTTACATACGTTCACTGCGTTAATAATAAAATCAAACAATTTTGATCACTGCTACTTTTGTGGTCATATATTAAATAATCGTATCAAAAATTCGCTTACCATCCTACATTGTCAAATAAAAATACGGAAGCAAAACTACGTTTTTTATAATCGTCTTCAAAGTGGTTTTCCTTCAGTAATTCAGTACCTATTATAAACAAGAAAGAAGTTGATGTAAAATTGTTAGTTATTTAGCAAAACATTTAAAAATTTGTTGTTTTCATCTACTCATTTACAAAAAATAGATAGGTACTTAAATTATTAGTGGCTGTAGTAACTAATATTTGTCATGTTTCCAACAATACCTAAGCTTATAACTTTTATGAACAAAATTTTACTTTTAGTACCTAATCGATTTATGCACTAAACAAACTGATTCTCAACAGTATGTTATAAATTCTTAGATTAAAACTTAAACTTATCCTTATCTCAGAAATGACCTACTTTATCTTTAGTGTAATAAGTTTCAAAATATGTAGGAAATAATTATGTTAAAAAAATATTATTAGTTTAAATTTAAATAGTATTTGTTTATCCTTTTGATATAGGTAGAAATTAATATTTACATTGTAGTTTTTAAATTATTAATAATTCAAATAGGTGTTAACTATATATGTATATATATATAATATATATAGTATTATATGAATTACTTCATGAATATTACAAAATAAATAGTCATAAATTAAATAGTAATACTTTAAAGTCTCTTTTAAAAAACGATATTTAAAACAAAATACCTATATATTAAGTATATTATATAGTAGCGCTAAGATTGACAACAAACAAATATAATATAAAATTTCAAACAACATGTTTTTGGTAACATTTCATAGGTAGTTAAAATAAATAATAATATTAAATATACTAACAGTTTTAAAATTAATACCTGTATGATTTAATAAACAAGCATTAATTATTTATTAAATGAATATATTTCTATTAGTAAAATCATAGGTACATAATTTATCGATTCTTAGTGTTATTGATGTGGTATTGAACTTAAAATACTGTGTGAAATCAAATCAAAGATTTTTATTCTAAGAAAATTAACTTTTAGTTTAGTAGCCAGTAGGCAATAAGTATAAAATATGTATAACGCGTACCCAGTGCTCATTAAAACTTTTTCCGTACGCTCAAACGAACTACCAATTAAAGGTATTATTAGATATTACATATAGGTAAACTATATAATTAATTTAATATTTAGGCACCTTAATTGCGTGTCATTTTTTTGGAGCATGCCAATGCTGATTTTCTAAAAAAAAATAATATAATTATTACTATCATACTTTAATGCTTATAATTTATAATAATTGTTGAGTAAGATTACATACCTTTGCTAAATACGATATAATAACTAATAGTAATTAACAGTGGTGTTAATTTAATAATTACTTTTTCTAACTTTACACATAAATACTCAATATGATTCGTATGACCATTTAACTAAACTGTATTTACTTAGTACTTATATTTATTATTTTATAGATATATAATTTGAAGAAGAAGAATATAATATATAACTTGAGAAATTACATCTTTAATTCTTATGTATTTCAATTTTTAATGATAATCATTTTAATTCTAATCGGTATACTAAAAATTAAAATATTAACTAAAATATCTATGTATGGATGTATTTTTTTCAGAAATAAATATTTTTTAGTGAAATCCTCGTTTAATTATGTTTGTAATTCTTATATATTATATCGGTAGAAAGTCTTTATTTTTAAGTATTTAATCATGTTCTTAGATGAGGTTCTTTCAAATCTTTTTATAATTTTAGTTTGTTTTTCTTAATATTAATTTACGACTCCACCATAAGTCAAAGCGTACAGGAGTACATATATTCTTAATCTCTGTATTTTATATCTTTATATTATATTTACATTTTAAGTGTATTATTATTTATTATTAATAAATTGTAAAGACATTTATTATTAATAAATATAAAAGTGGTTTTAAAGTGATTTTCATTACTCAGTGCATAAAATCAATAGTGATGCTGCAAATGTTGATGCTATCAATATTTATTAATCCATAGTTATTCCTAATTTATCTAAATACTTACAACTAAATAATGAATGTACAACATTATATTAAAATGTTATTAAGAAAATCAACTTTACTATAAAACTCGTATAAATATATAAAATTTCTTATTAGACGTGACACGTGAATGTTTATCGGAATAAATTACAATTGGTCCTAAAGTGTTGGTAACGTCACATCTAAGATATATATATATTTTATTGTCTTAAATACATGTTATAGGACTTATGTTTATAAAAGACGGCCTTGGGTATGAAATTGCGTCTCGAGGGATGATTAATTCGTTCTGACATTTCAAACAGTTACTCGTCGTCACTGCCGTTTCTCGCGGGTTCCCCGAGAAATGATTCATCGTCCCTCCTCCTTGTTCGCCCAACTTTTGTCCCTCCGAAATATTTTTATTTTTCAAAGAAGCCGCTTTCGTCACCACAGCTTGCGTACGATTAATGGTTGGAAGAGATAGTTTTAATTAAATTATTCTATCTATTCCATTCTACAAAGACGGGGATTTTCTTCCACTTTGTCAGAAGTTATACTAGGTACTAGCGTACTGCTGTATAACATAACAAATTTTATGGTGTTGAATGTTCAAAAACTGTTACCGTTAAAGTTGTCGTAATAGTGGATGTAAAATATTATATTGTTAATTATTTTCAGTTTTTATTAATTTCTGAATGGTAGTTTCCAATTGCTTATTATTTGTTTGTTTCGTAAAATTATTTTGGAGATGTTAAAACGTTAATCAATAAAACAAAAAATAATGCATAATAACTTTGGTATATTTCCTATACAATTTAAGTTGATCTTAAATTCATATAAATAAATATACATCTCAGTTGTAATAATGTTCTCGTCTAAATTTTAAAATTTGAATCGATGATCCGTTATATTAACAGTGCTGCGTTACTGTAATCTGCTATATATAGCTAAAAGAATTCTGAAATTAATTCACATCGTACACCATTTATACTCCAAATACATTGTTAACATTCAATGTATTATAGATATTGAAAATTCAATCATACATATAAATTAATTGTTTTGGATAATCCTTCAGCTATATATCTTAGTGTGTTGTAAAATTATATGCTGATAATCTAAATTAATTTTGATTATTTTAATCTTATGACTTATAAAAAAAAATAATTCTTTGAAAACTATATTTAAAAAATAATAACAACAGTAACATAGGTAATAATTTTGAATATTGTATTATGACTAAATATTAAATTATTATACATTTAAAATGTTATATACTACTGTATCTATACTAATGATGGATACTTTATACCATTGTTTATTACTAACTAAGTATTGTAAAGTTTATAGCATTTAGTAATTAATTATCACTTATAATTTCATGGTTGACGTTAAGAAATATTGCTTTTGAAAAATTGCCTTTAAATATTTTGGCTTCTCAAATTAGAAATAATAAGTGTTTTATTAGTTTTTATTTCTGCTTTTATATTTTTATGTCTTTTTTAAATTATTTATTTATTTAGGATAGAAATAAATACTTTAAAAAAATTCAGATGGGGACTACTATACAGTAGGGGATGGAATGTGAACCTCGTACATAGAATAGGTTATTATTATAGATGTATTAATTTTGAATGCAATGATAGGTGTTTTTGCTTACAAAAACCGAGATGATTTGTAAAACTAGAATAGGTATGTATAATATGTTATGTTATATTTAAATTGTAATATTATTTTAATATTTGCTCTTCAAATGCTTATAAAAAATAATTATGCTTATGTATTTCGATAACTTTTGTATGACAATATGAAAAACTTCTGAGAAATCTTCTATTCAAATTTCAAGTATTTTGTTCAAGCGAATTTTTTTTTTTATCAATAATTATAACAAACAATTTTAGAAAAATCGAATGTTTGAAATACCTAAAAATCAATATATTTTGAAAAAAACAATTGTTTAAAGAAAATTTTAATCTAAATAACTGGTAAAAGTTTCAAATTACTATGGTTTATACTTTTTGAATAAAAACAAATATTTAAAATCGTTTGAGGATAAATCGTTATTTTATACAATTTCATAAAAATTTAAATTTCAGTCGGTCATAAAAATTTTTTTTATTAATTTGAAGCAAAATTTATGGATAATGTTCTGTTAAGATTTTGAACCTAAAGTATAAATAGCAACAACTTTATGAATATTCAACAACAAAATAACTTGCAAATTATTTCGATTTTGACATATTTCATACAAATTTGAACTTTATGGGCTTTTAAAAGAAATTTGTTACTAACCATTTTCAAATTTTTTAATTGCAATAAGTGCAACTTATAATAAATCTTATATTACATTTTCAAGATTTTTTGTGCAGTCAAATTCATTTTTTAGATATTTCAAAAAAAAAAAAAAATACTTAAAAAAATCGAAAATTTCAATTGTCTTTAAATAGGTCAAAAAAAGTCAAAATATTTCGAAACCTTAACCATGTATAGAAAACGCTACTATAAACTTTCGGTAAAATTTCAAGAACGTGCAATTTTTTGTTTTTGAGTTAGAGCATTTAAAAAAAATGTATTGTCAAAAAGTGGTTTTGCGTAAAAATTTCCGTTTATCTGTAAGTTTTGTATGGTTTTTCCGATGCTTTCGAAAAGTATTGAAAATATTTAACTTTTGACTTACCCAAGTGTCAACTAGATTCACTTTCCTTTCAAAAAATTATCGTGTAAGAAAATTGAAGCATTTTTACTACTCTAAAACGTGATGACAGACACAAGAAAATAATAAAAATAAAAAAACTCTCATCATTGTGTCACTCCATTCAGAATCTAAAATAATTTATTTCTTTGCATATAATTCTGTTGTTATACATTGACATTACAATCCAAAACGCATTGATTATTAATTCAAATGTGTGTTAGTATCTCAGTAGAATTATTTCCAATGACCTACTTTAACGTACATTATCGTCCATCAAGTAATGTTTTATGTTATCATTAAAAACATAATCATGTAAATATCTATAGTTCAATGAATTGAGTCTTACTGTAGGAAATCAGTAATAATAAATAAATAATAATTTTCCAGAATAGAAAATTATAAGTTTTCGAATAGAGTATAGCATTGTCCGATTTGTCAGAAATTCGGAACCGTATTTTTGATGGATTATGTTACATAAAATCCTCCATCACTCTTTTAATCCCTTGTAACAGTATCACCAAAGAGTTTTAATACTATATTAATTATTTCACCTTGCACCTGTTATTTCTATTTTACTCATATCGATACCTTATTATCAAAAACAAACATATTTGTATTAATTCAACATACATTTACTCTAACAAAACTTATCAAAACAGCTGCTTTCATACTCTTCAAATATATACATTGTAAGTACAATTTAAGTGTATGAGCATTTACTATAATATATAAATTGATTCATTGATTGATTTAATAATATAGACTTATGTTGAAGTGAAGTGAGGTATCCTTCGAATCTCATCACTTTAAATTGACCTTGAGTAATATTGTGAATTCGATTATATTTTGTATATTTTATATATTTTTCAGATGTTTAATTTTTATGAGTACCTATATATTTACAATTATTTTGTCTTGTATAATAAATGTTATCATCTTTCATTAACCTATGCAAAGTATAATTAATGAAATCGAGGCCATTGGATTTCAATACAAGAACATCTAAATTTTTCAAATTTATATTTTTGTTTATAAACATAATATATGTAACTGGAATGTAGTGCATTAGGAATGTGATATCTTACAATAGTATTAATTATCGTTATTATATTTTGTTAGCTATTAATATTTCTTTTCGATTTAATTAAAATTAACTGAAAAAAATTGAAGCATGTTGTGTACAACATTTTTTATATGAACAATAGTTAAATCATCCGTAATTACGTATAATATAATAATCACTTTTAATGTAGTCATAAAATTAAAATGCTATTCAAAATATTTAAATATATGTACAACTTTTTTTATCAAAAAAAAGTTTATTTTGAATTGCGAAATATACAACTATACAATTATTATGTACATTAAGTAATAAAGATAAAGGTGATGGTTTAAAACATATCATAAATAATCACACAAGATAGGAGGATTCCCAATGGAGACACCTACTTTTGATTTGAGAAATTTTTAGTAGAAGTCTTCAAAAAACTTTGAATCTTCGTACTGTAATTTGAAACTTTCAACTGTAGAATTGCAATTGGAGGCTAAGATACATGTATCGTTAGCAAAAGTATTGAGAATAGTGAAGGTAGATGTAGGTTTATTTGAACTATACAGTGTAGATTAGATACAGAAGAGGAGAAAGTTATACTACCTTGGGGAACACCGGCATTTATCCAAAAATTGGTTTGAAAAAGAGTTATTGATATTTACTTAAAAAGAGAGCTGATTGAGATAATATTTAAGTATTAAATAATATGGGGTCAAAATACAGACTGAATCTTCATGTTTCAGTAACCTTCAATAGTTGGTCCGACTTTATTAAATCTTAAATAAAATTCAAATAGAAATATTGGTCTAGTTAAGAAGAAAAGTTTGCTTAAGACTTAATAACTATTAACTAATTTACCGGCGAGCTTAGCGAAGTATAACTGTGCTATATGATTTTTCTGATACATCGATTCCATTACAGCTTTTTCAAACTAAAGGTTTATAAATCCTATACTATAAATTATAATAGGTACATATTAGCCTTCCCTCACTCTCTCTCTCTCTCTCTCTCTCTCGATACTCTCATTCTATCAGGGAGTAGTTAGTTATTTAAAACAAATAAATAAATAAGTTTACTTGGTAATATAATGTATTTATATCTTTTAATTTAAGGCTTGTTTTGTTTAATTATTGCTAAAATGTTCTGATCTAGTTTATTCGTAACATAATGAACACTGAATATTGTAGACGTCTATGTATACATAATGAATTATTTACAAATCTAAAAACCTTTTATATAATTGCTAAATTACTATAAATCCTATTCAAAACATTTTTTAAACTAAAACTTATTTGTGAATAATTGACCCATTTTATTGAACATTAGATTATTTTTATTTGAGATTTATAACTATTATGTTATTGTTATTTTTTCAGATTCAACAGACAAGCCGTTGGTGGTGAGTAGTACTAGACGACCAATACCTCATGTTGAATGTACACTACGGCAACATACTTGTGGAAATGGTAAGTGTGTACCACTAGCATGGACGTGCGATGGAGATGACGATTGTGGCGATAACACTGACGAGCTGCCTGCCATGTGCAAACCAGGTAAATACTTAATATTTACAAAAAGCTATTATTTTAATTTAAAAAAATGTAAATACAATACCATTCCATAGTTTTCCTTAGTACCTTATAATTATTATTTTTTCAATTTTTAATAAGAGTATCTATAAAATTCATATTTTAAAGATCACTTGCAAATTTCGAAACAAATAGGTACATACAATTTTTAAAATAACTTTCTAATGAATAGATACCGGCTGAAAGAGGCAATCGGTAAAATGCGTTCCTTATGACTAATCTTCCATATTTAATATGCTGATTGTATGGAAGAGTTTTCAATGAATTTAATATTTTAGCTAAATTATATACTATGTTGAGTGTTCTTTTAAAATGTAGGAAACTAAATTATTAAAACTTGCGAATTTTAGTAATTATACTTGAATTTATGGATTAAAAGTTTTTATTTCAAACACCACTATAATAAAATAAATATATTCATATTTTATATACCCAACTCTATTTACAACGCAATCAATTGATTGAAGTTTATTTTATGAAATACCTAAAAATAAGGATAGTCTTATCGTGTGTGTGGGTGTTCGAAGTAAATACAACCGATATCGTGCTAGTCTGGAGATTGCCATGTATATGTATATTATTGTATGTATATTATATTATATTGATGTTTCCAGACATTTACTACGACTATTGGATATTTAGCGTGAAATCATGTGTATATTGATTGCAAGGTTTTATTATATGAGGATTTTAAAGAGGTTACACCTTTCTTTTATTATCAATAGTTTAGTGTTACAAAAAGAAATTCAAATATTAGATTCTTATATATTTTTATTTGTAAGTATTTAAAATTGAATAGATTATTACGATTAGCTTACAAAATCTGCTTAACTTTATCCCAACTACTGGTTCAACTGGTCAATGTTTAGTACGGAAATGTAGTATTTCATGGTTCATTCGAATATCAATTATTCTATTTACTTTTTATTCATATTAAATATTCCTATTCAAAAATACTGTTTACTACACTGATTGGTTGTCATAACCGATATTACTATCAAAAGATTAACGAGTCTGTTAGAAATAATTTCTCGATTGTCATCTATACGCGTAACTCATACACCTATATATTGTAATAAAATATGAATGTATTCGTGTTGAACGAGGTTAACAACACCAATAACTTACTAATAACTACACCTGATTGCATGCACTACACTGCGCGATCAATTACCATATGTATTGCGTGAGATGGTGACGATAATATCGCAATTCGGAAGTGTTGAATGACCAGTGATCGGCTATGGTATAGGATGTAAACATTCATGTTATATTATTTCATAATAAAACTAATTTAGATATAAAATGTTATTTTCCGGTATTTCTTGCGCGCCACACGCCTAGCAAAGCAGCTCCAGTTCGGATTAAAAATGAAATGTTATTAAAACGATAGTTTACTATTATTAAAATACCTGTATATAATGTTTAGCAGACCGATGATTAGTGATTACCGTTAGCCGGGCGTCGTCGCAACTCGCAAGTGTGTTTTATTATGAATTTTTTTTTGTACGTGAACATTGCGGTGTGAACGACGATCCAAAACCGGCAGCGGTGACGACGCGCGACGGATCGTCTGTACGCACGTGGTCGCTGGTTGGTCAGCAGCTGATCACGTGATGTGGCGTGATGTTGAATGTGTGTGTGTGTGTGTGACGACGATGCTCTTGTTGCTTATGCGTACGACGACGTGACGGTTTGGCCGCCGCCGCCGCCGCGCCACCAGGAGACACGACACGCGCGGACCGACCGACTATGCGTAATATTACTATTATACTATTATTTTATAACACCTGAGCTGCCGGAGGCGGACGAAAATAAACATTTGATGATAAAAAATAAAACTCCATGATAATTGTACTCTATAATATAAATATATATATAATATACACTCTACTTGGCATGCGAGCAACGCGTGTTATCAATATTGCATCTGGTTATCATCGATGGTCGTTATCCTGATGTTATGCTAATGCTAATCACTATTCAGTCTGTTCGAGATTACTTCCACCTTCCCTGAGTCCACTTATTACACTCACGTTGTTTACATTTAGGTGCGACTCCCCGCGTGACGACCGTTACGAATAAATAAACGATTTATAGTATTTATAGTATTATATTATAGGCAATAATATATTGTACCACATATATATTGTCATTCGTCGTACGTATTGCTGCTCGTCAGCTCATTTAAATCATTCTGATTCGTCCTGACATTACGTTGTAAAAGTAGCTGGAGTATCTCTCATATATTATTATTATGTTTATCGAGTATTCGAGATATTTTTTAATGACGTGATTTATCACGCCCAACATACAGCTGGTTTTCCCTCCCAGCCCAGTCGATAAGGACAATATTTTTATTCCTCGACAAATTATAATTATTGTTTGAGTGTGACATACGTTTGTACTCACATTTCTTACATTTCCGCAAGTTTTTTTTCTCTTTTTAAGTATTCATGATATCCAATCAAAATCGTCTAGCCGATATAGGTAGGTATATTAAATACTTACATTTATTATGCATAAGTTATCAGAGTTTCTTCATTTATCAGCTCCCATCGTTTTAAATTCGTACAATTAATTGCCTGTACTACTATATTCTAGTTCAAAATACCCTGGGTTTCTATACCAAACCATTCAACTTTATTCCATTCTATTGATACGTGTTAAGCTTATAAACTTAGAAACAGTTAAAATATTTATCTGCTAAGTAATCAATAAATATATACTTCTGACTGTAAATTAATTAATTAAATTTCGGCATCTTTCATTATTCGAATTGCTTAATTTTTATTTTCTTTATACTTTCAAATGACATGTAATTTTTACGCATTACGTTGTTTTTTAACCTTGATAATTAGCCAATTAGTTGTATATGATGACAACCAACATGATGTTATGTAGGATGTAAATATAATTGTTTCAAAGGTTTATAGTTTTTACTACGTTTTGTAGAAAATAAACAACCTTCTAAATAAAAATGTTTAAATACTTTGCATCACTATTTATGCTGTTATAACAGTTTTCATTCGAAATTATTTATGTGGAATCACATAATGCGTACTTCAGTCTTTAGTACAATTTTTCTTTTGCTCTAAGGAGTAGTGTGGTTCTGTGGTCACACGCAGTCATCAGATGAACCCTGCTCAAAAAACCATTCTGCAAAATTTATTCTGTAATCTCTTCCCCTAGCTGTGATTGTTCTACACTGTTCTCCACTGGACTTACTCCACTAGGAGTGAAATCCACACACGTGAAAATTATCTTGTCAGAGAACATGTGTGACGATTCACCTTACCCCTCACAAGTAACAAGTCATTGACGAAGACCTTATGGTTGTTTCAACGAAAAACAAATAGGAAAAAATTTTTTTTGTTTAATTTATTAATTATTATCTATAGTACTTATTTAAGCTCACTGAATGTAAGGCATCAATATTTATGTAAGTCTATAGATAAATTACTTTCTAGGCTTAATATGTTTAAAGATAATATGAAACAAGTTATAATATAAACTATTCCTTTCTTTTATTGTAATGACATGATTGTCAGTAGTTCTAATAAATACCATCTTGCATAATAAAGCGAGAACTTGCGGGGATATTAAAAAACGTCCATTCATGCATTCTTGTGCATTGTCTTCGAGAAATCAAATAAAGAAAAAAGGTGTGGGTTCAATGAGGCATCCCATATAACATGAAGATATGACACCTCTACATTATAATTTTACATTGATGAATAATTAAATCCTCTATAGGAACTCACCAACGTGTGAAATATTGTTTGACTATTAACGACGTGTTAATCCATGTGTCTAATTGTTTTAACACCCTTCAGCTTAGATATCGTATGCTTCTATCTCGTCTTTAATATTTAGGAAACGATTATAATGCTGTTAACTAAGTATATTTTGATATAATTTGAATTTAACATATTCTGTTTGTTGTTATAATACTTAATTTAATGACAAAATCGATTATCACTTACGTGTTTAAAATTATTTAATACCAAAAATATTTATTATAAAATGGCAAAATGCTACGGAAAAATTTTAATTACTGTTGAAAAAAATAAATATAAATTGACAGTAAAAAATAAGAATAAAACACATTTACTTTAAAATGTTTTATTTGTAAACTATATATAATCAGTACTCCTAATATTATAATGCACATTACTGATTACTATTTTAAATATAGGTAGATAAAACAGTCTCCTTATTCAAGATTAATTTAATTAAAATTGTTTTATCATCATAACACAAAATATAATAAATATAAACATAATACATATATATATATATATATATATATATATATATATATAACTTTTGATTTTCCTGTAAACATTTATAGAATTTAAGTTTTTGGAAATTTTCCATCCTTTTTTTCTTTGCTACTTTAAAAGTAGGTCCTAGTGAATGAATATTTGAGCTTCGTGTATATTTTTTCTCTTATCTTTTTTTACTTTATTCATATTTATTATTTATGCTGTATGATTTTAATATACAAATTACACATTTTAATAAAAACTAAATATTTATTATAAGGACGATATTGCTTATGAGTTCAATTTACATATTAATTTACACATTTATTAAAGTCAAATAATAAATTATTATATTATAAAATGCCTTGTGATAAATAATCCACTCATCCACTCCATGTGTGTATGAAAATTTAAAACTTTAAAAATTATTATGTATATTTGTACCTAATAAGGATATTTTAATACACAAAGAACTTGTAATATTAAGTATGCACAAATTATTATTTACTTAATTTCAAATCGGCATAATACATTTTTGTCGTATTTTTTGAAACTTATATTCATTATTCCTTTGATGGCTCAGATTTCTGTTAGTAGCTAGTTGACACGTATTTTATGAAACTGTCGAGTTTGCATTTTTTATGACTGCTTTTTATCTAAAATAAAAGTTACAACGCTAAAAATGTATGTGTAAATTGAATATCCGAGACTGTTTCACAATATATGGTAAAAGTTGCGTTTGGATTATTAGTTTTTCTGAAGAAGTTTAGAAAGCATCGATATATTATCTAAAAATGTTTTGTATTTTATACCTTTTTTGCGTAATGTTAGGATCTCGTAGGATATCCCATTTGAATATTCCTATGTCGAAAGGGCTAGAACGTTTTTCCCTACACGATTCTTAAATGGCTTACGATTTAAAAATATTCCATACCACATTGATCGGTGATATTGGCGTCTGTTCAAATGGGTCGGCGAGTTATTGGCTTACCTTACAGGAATTGTAAAGGCCGCAAGAAAAAACCGGAAAGAGCATCCCTCGATTCACAACGGTATAAATGTATTATAGTTTGTAATTGTACATAGCGTAGGTGAACACTATACAGTGTATACACTTTATACTCAATGAATATAGGCACGTTTTCACTAAGGATATAAATAAAAGTATATTTTTCTTTTTTTTCTTTCACACCCATCCGGTTCTTAGAACAATTAAACCACAATTTATGACTTTACCGGTATTGTTGGGGTATATTTTTTTAGTATACATAAAAAAAGAGACCGATTTATATCTTCAGGGATGTTGTAAAAAACCGGGAAATAAAGAAATGTTTATACAACCGCATATATTTCATGTCTAATCCCACGTTGAGCAGCCGATAAACGAATAAAATTCTTTCTAGTACATGCAGACAGTTTTTATCTGTTTAGTCGAGGCTTTGCTATATTTCACAAACGCAATCACGGTATACTTAAGTATGAACAAATAAGGTGATTTTTTCATAAAAGTATTTATTTTTTGTATGCTAATTTTATCATACAACAAATAAATATAACAAATAAAAATCTTTAAAATATGATTATATTATAACATTTAGTATTTTGTGATTATACTAATTTATGTATAATTATATTAACAAAGTAGTTGCATGTCGAACATAACTTTGAAACATATTGTTCAACGCTGTTTTAATTATATATATTATTTTAAAACCGGTATGGATAAACAATTAGATATTATGTTTTATGTGCAAAAATGTATTAATGATCAAAAAAATTAAGTACATGCATTATGCAAAAATAACAATTACAAACGATCGTACAATAAATTCATGTCATATAATTACATACATTTTTAATTCAAGGACGTATATAAAGATAGTTTATATGCAATTTATAAATCATTTGAATATAATAATAATATGTTCAATAGGTCAACATAAATTTTACGTTTTTGTATGGACATTGATGTACAATTAGATCAAATATAAAAAGTGACCATCGATTTCTATTAATGGGTGTACCTCTTGTTTCACTCGCTTCGACTCTAAATAGAGATGTATTATTGTTTTAAACTTGACCATGGTCCGTGATAGTTATAGCAGTCAAATGCTCAGCATCAATTCGCCTAAAAGTTGTTACAATTTCCGATTTTGTGAGAAACCAATATTATAACGCATGTTATTATACAAAATTAATTTTAATAGTTTTCTACATTTTCGTTAATACCTTAAAAACTACAATAAAATCTATATTTGACTATACCAGCTCTTTAATAAATATTCAAAAACTAGTTTAGTGTAATGATTTCGAATAAAACATCTCGAACCATTCAAATCACTTATCTGTTGTTCTATTGTGTTGTAAAGTATAACATAATTCTATAATAATGGAGTCTTCATGAAATATGAGTTGAAGGCTTGAAGCCATTTCCACTGTAGTTCTATATACATAGAGAGAGAAACGTATATAATTACATATAACTAATATTATTATACATTTATGTTTTCTTTTGAAATCACAAAACTATCGTTACGTAAAATGTATTTATAATTTAAACATATAGCACAAAAGTATATCATTTTATACAAAATATATTATAGAACCAGTATATTATCATGTTTTAAAAATTACAGATATAAGTTAATCACCTTATCAGACACCTTATCATAATTTGTTCCTAGATATTTCAATAAATTCTATCTTATAAATATATACATACGTATGTTTATCGTTTTAACAAAAGTTTTTAAGAATTTTAGATTCTGAATGGAGTGTGGAATCTATTGGTTTTACAATGATGTGTGTTTTTTTTTTGTGTCTGTCATCACGTTTTGGGGCAGTAAAAATGCTTCGATTTTTTTAAACAGTAACTTTTTTAAAAGGAAAGTGAGTGTAGATGGTACTTGAGCAAGTCAAAAATAAAACGTATTCAATACTTTTTAAATGTGTCGAAAAAAACGATAAAAAAATTACAAAAAAACAGGAAATTTTACGCAAAACCACGTTTTGACAAACTCCTTTTTCTTAAAAATGCTCTAACTCAAAAATCAAAAAACGCAAACACTTGAAATTTTTACCAAATGTTTATATTAGCGTTTTTTATACATGGTTACGTTTTCAAAATATTTTGACATTTTTTGACTTATTTATAGACAACTTACATTTTCGATTTTCTAAGTTTTTTTTTTTAAATATTGATAAAAAAAATTGGCTCACCAAAAACTATTGAAAATTTAATTCGAGGTTAACTATAAGGTATAATTATTACAACTAAAATAAATTGAAAATCGTTCCACACAAATTTTTTTATAATCCAATAAAGTCCAAATTTTTATAAAATATGTCAAAATTGGGATAATTTGCATGTTATTTTGGAGTTAAAAATTCATAAAATTTTTTCTAATTATACTTAAGGTTTAAAATTTTAACACTGAGTTATCCATAAGTTACTCTTCAAATAATTATAAAATAATTTCTACAAGGATTTTAAGGAAAAAATGTTATGGCCGTTTGAAATTTAAATTTTTACGAAATTGCATTCTATTTCATTGTTTTTCAATTTAAATACAGGTAACATACTATATTATAATATACCTATTCTAGACCAATATATCATCTCCGTTCAGAATCGTTATTCGTTTACAATGATACCTAGCATTGCATTCAAATTTAACAAATTCATTGTAATGACCTATCCTATGAACGAGATGCACTCCACCCCCAATTGTACAGCAGAGCGAGGCCCATCCGGTTCTTTTTTTCAAATTGAATGTACATTGTACATAGTTAATAATTAATCGTACACATATAGGCACTTAAATTCTGAAGTCGTATACTACATATTATTATAATATATATTACATTACTAAATTTCAAACAGATGCGTTAATTTAAGATCGTAAAATTTTAAATGTGTATCCTGTTTCCGAGCTATACACAGTTGTGTTTGTTCTAGACGAATTAACCCTATTGTACAGAAATAAATGCATAACGCATTATGAAGGTGTTAACCTACTACCTAGTATGATAAACTCAAAAAGTCTCCAATACTTGGACCAAAATCTTGACTTTAGATTTTAGTGCACTTTAAACATAATTTTATATTTAATCAAATTTTTTATTCATAACGACGCGCGACGCGACCCAACGTATCATATACATCGAAACATCACAAATCTATCGACTTCCGAATTATAAAATTTTCCTATTTTCTCTCTAATCTTAAATTATACGATATCGTTGATTGTAAAACATAAATCGGGAACTCATGTGCAAATTAAATTTGGCTTGAATAAATATAATAGCTCAATTTATTTAAACACTGTGTTGAACTATTATTTAGTTATTACAATATTTTTTCACTATTAATCATAATATTTACGCAATGTACACAATATATATAAATATTTTTATTGTTTTTATAACTATATAAATTGAAATTAACTATCAATGAATTTATTGAATAAATAAAATATCTATTGATTGCTTTTTTTTTATAAAAGTCTTTATATTATCGTTTATTAAAAACCAAATATTTCTAAAATAATTTTTTATATGATTACATTGTGTTCTTAAATACAAAGTATAAGTACAAAATACGTGGCTATTGTACTACACCGTATTTTATTGAAGATTGATTATATCTATATGACTATGTATAATTAAAATCATAATCTAGTTTAGAAACGATAATTTAGCCAATTACAAACCATAATACCTAACATATATATTTTTAGGTTAAATTCATTATCTTAAGAAAAAATATTTTTCATCATTTTATCTTACAAATTATATAGAAAAGATTCATATCGATTTATTGTACAGTTTTATTGTGGTTATTATTACCAAGCAAATTTACATATCATCAAATGTATTGACAAGAATATATCGTAATTAACTCTTTCTTTAGAGTGGGACTTTTAGTAGTTTTAAATTTTTATTCAAAAATAAAGTAACTGTAATTATTTTTAAACGAAAAATTTAGAAACTCGATATCTAAACCGTAAAACGTCAATATACCGATTTTATTTTTTTTGTTTCCAACAATAACACAATAATAAGTATTTTTATCTGTGGTTAAGGCTTGTGCGGGATGAAAATCTTCTTCTGAGCCTATTATTATTTTGTAAATAGTAAGTTGTGTATTTGGCTTACCATGGGAAAATCAATTTAATATATAATATTTGATTAAACATAATATTATAGAATAATATTGGGCGCAAACATAATACAATTTTATGTACAGTCCTGCATAAATGATCACCTAGTCTAGTTGAAGCTAAAAATGCTTATTGAATACGTAAATCAGTTATGAAAATATAAAAAAAAAAAAAAAAATTTATGAAGATTTTTGCTCGAGAATTTAACAATTTTGGATTCTACTTATGAGATTTTAACGATTTTTCATGTTATCTTTAATTCATGACACGTATACACATTGTCCAGTGAAAAATGGAATCATAATTAAAACTGAAAGAAAAAACGAGACATCTATGATGGCAATGGTAAAGTGGTTCTAACAAAAGTATTGGGTGGAACTAGAGGTGAAAAATGTATAATGTAATATGATCACGTACGCTGTATAATCAAATTACAGTAAACATTTTCATTTGATTAGACTATTGTGTATACTTTCAATTTCCCGAAGCCTGTTAGCAATTAGTGGGATAGTAATAATATTACCATTTCCTGGAGAAGAAATCCTCTATAAAAGGTCACGGGATTTTCACCTTTCTACCTTGTCTCTTATTTAATATTCTTTGGACTCGCTTGTATACAAATGTATCGTCTGCACCGTGTACGTGTAACTGATGTATTGAAATACAACACGTAGGCGTGTAGCAGCATTGGTGAAAAACTATGACGTGCCCCGGTAAAATGACTCATACTGTATAATATAACTACATATTTATATTGCTATTTGACTGATATAATATAGTGTTATTGGAAAAATATGCACAGGGAATAGTTTTATTAAACCTGTTTGTTCATATTTAGTTTTAGAAATCGGAATACTTAAAAAAATTATTGTCGTTTGGTTAAGAACTAACCACGTACAATAAATGTGACTTACTGGCTACTGTATAGATTTTAGTTGTGTACATTATATTAGGTTCTTATTTCTATTCCTTACAGTTTTGAATAAAATATTTTTATTAATACCACCGTAACTTGTCAACATATCAACCTTGAAACATATTAATGTGCATTAATATTAAATAAAACACAATTACAAACAAAAATCATAATAATTATAATCATTATTTTTATCACTATTTAAAACTTGTATGAAATATTTAAATAATAGTTTTAAACAATTCTTATTTTAATAATACAGCCCTTAAAAAATAATTTTTTTTCACGAATGAGTTAACATTAATTTATATTTATTTTCAGCAACATTTTTTTCCTATTTTAACCTTATGTCAATTATTATTGTCGATCAAAATATTATATAATTATTATTAAAAAATATATGCATACATATTATGTATTATTGTGGTTTTATAATAACATTTGTGTCATAATATTTAAAACTCCATAATATGTAATTTTACAAATAAAGTAAAATATTCTTCCTTTTATGACTAAATAAAAAAAAAATTTATTTGAAATTATTTTTACTCATTATCCTGTTTAATAAATTTTAATATAATTTTATAGTATTAAGCGTGCATCATCGAAATATTTAAATAACTTAACCACTTTATTTTTAATTTCTTTTCGTATGTTGGAAAATATATCAAAGATTTATCATTGGGATATAAAAACACGTGGTGAGTTTATCTTTTATAGCCCATCGACTAGTATTATGGAGCTTGGGTAAACCTTTGTCATTTTAGTGGTTGGACTACCAATACCATCCGCATTTCGGGTATAAAAACATTTAGCCTCTACGGTGGTGCCGGTGGTCGGAAAAATTCCCCAGGAAATAGTTAAAAAAAGATAAGGAAGGTTTCGAACTCTTCATTGTTGCTCATAACAGTCAAAACTTTTCATTTATCTTTTTTGTGCACAAATAACATGTACTTAGGAGCTTTTTTCATGGTTTTGGGAATTTTTATATCTATCTGCATTATGCTATTTTATTTTGTAACGTAATATAATTGTTCATATGCATTGTAAAAGTTCCTACACACATTGACCTTCCGATATCGGCCGATAGCAGCATTAGCCAATACATTATAATATATTGCTGCTTAATACAATGCAAATATTCTAATAATCCCGTCCGTTAGTTAAATATATATCAAATATACCTTAATGTTTGTATTTTATTTGTACTTTATGTACATTGTACTTCCTGTATAATATAACTTAATGAATTTTAAATATAATTGAAAATACTGTATGGTTTATACTGTTATATTGTTATTTAATTAGTACTATAAATATAAAATAACTAATTACATTTGTAATTTAAAATTGTACATTTTGTACAATAAAATATAAATATAAAATAATATAATATTTAAACATGTATACAAAATACAATGCTATAAATTTGAATTTACAACTCGATTGTGAGCGACAGTGTTTCAGAATTGTAAGTAATTTATACTTCAAAAATGCAAATGAATACGTAACATAACATTAACTATTATTTATAGTAGGTATACAAGGCATAACTCTAAACTGTAGAACTCTATATAACCTTTATTAACAGATTTTCGTTTCCTAAATCAAAAATCTGTCTACTCTTTTGTCATTTTTTTTTTTTTTTTACTATTTACGATACGTCTTTTTCCATGTTAAATGTATAAACTTTGTAAAAAGATGGAACAAATAGGTCTCAGGAGTAGTATACATGGTAACTAGATGAAAAAGTACTTGTGATCCATCAACATTTTTCTGAAAAAAGTAGAAGCTCTGCAAAATAAATTAGGGATCATCAACTGGGTGTCGTAATCTAAATTGTATAAAAGGACATCAACGATGCCATTTACTATAGGAATAAGCATTTCTTAAATATTTTTAAAGACGATCTAATTTATTGCTTCTTTTAGCATTATTTTTTAATTTAATTATTTCGTGTTGTAATTATTATTTTATTACACCATACAAGTAGGTCTGAATATTCATGTAATAATTGTTTTAATAATTATATTATACTTTTAAGAAAACTTGGCTTATTTTTACTGAATCATTGCGTTTTATAACATAATATAATGAATGTTATTTTTGTAAATATGATATACTTACATTGCTAAATTATAAAATATGATATGTTATAATTATGTTGGTCAGCAAACATCATTAATAATTTTAACTATGACCTAAAAACTGAAATAAATAACAAATATAACATTGAATTACCAATCCGAACTATAAATTTCTAAATTATTAACTCTTATTAGCTATATAAAATTAATTCAATTATATTTTATTACAATACATGTTATCTATATGGTTTTTAGTACCTATATGACAATAATTATATATATATATATACACACAATTTAGTATATATATAAATATAATACGCTTATAATATAAATGCACAATAGTTTGTATGTATAGAATGATATTATTACCGTATGTCTAATGTCCTTATCCCATTAGAGCCAGGAATTTATTAAGGTTGAAATGAACATATAAGTGTATTGCTAGTATTTGCTGCCATTATTTATTAAATATAACTTAATCAATTTGAAACTGCATAATTTCACATTATTTCACATAATATGCTGTTCATCGTTTTATGGATTTTAATTAATATTGGTTTTAAAATCTGTATTGTTTTTAAACGAATGTGATTTTAAAATCAACGTTATTTTCGTAATTGATAATTTTTCAGGAAAGGTTTTACTCGATGAGTGTGTACTGACTGAACGTCATGATTGCCGTTTTATATCATATTAAATAGTATTTTCGTGAAAAATTTACTATGGTATGTCAATTAATATCTTAATAATAATTTATGCCACGACGGGATTGGCTATTAAGAAAGTCCATTGTACGGCCGTAAACAAAATGGCGAGCGTTGCTTATTTAACACACACGCACGTGGGAGGGCGCAACAGCAGTGGTAGCAGAAAGGGTTTCTGTCGTCATTAAGTTGTCCGTCCGTCAGACCCATTAAAGTCCCGACGGCGCCGGGCACAGCTTTACTAATTACTACAATCTGCCGGAGTTAGTACTGTTCTTTGATTAAGATAAATTATTTTTAAATAATACTGAAAGTGGGGTGCAGTAGTAAAAAAGTAAAATAATTAATAAATAAATGTAAAATACGAACTGTTTCTCATTAAATTCGGTAGTAATACCGAGTAGTATATAGTTTTCGTAAACACCAAATGGTTTTATTGTGCTTGTTCACTTGTTCATATATTAAAATCTACTAAAAATGTAACTAATAATATAAATTGTAGTTTGTACTTTATAAATCTCTCTCTCTCTCTCTCTTTCTCTCATCATATATAAATGCAATATGTAAAAGTAATACATTTTTAATCAATGTATTAATTAATTTTAGTTCATTCAAATAAAAAAAAAGTATTAATGTCATATATTATTAATTACAAAAAAACGATAAGCAACATATATTTTATAACTATATTGGCTTAAAACATTATTCACCAATAAAAAATATGACTCAAAATATTCCAATTATTACAATAATATGTATGAATTCTATACACTTTTATTTATTTATTTTTTCCTATATAATAGATATTTTTAAAATTCTGGAAAAATAACTGTTGGAGCACAAGTTTCTTACTGTAGTCTAGAAAAGCAAATTGCTATTTTTATTTAAAGTACAAGAAACTATATTACTTACTGTTATTATTTAAATTATCAATAACCAACATAATCATAGCATTAAATTTTAATTTTGATCATTATACATACCTCATTATTCTAAATAATCATAAAATATTTTATAAAATGTACCTATCTTTAAATTGCTTGAATAGTTAAACATTTTATTTTTTAAATACTAAAATATGCAATGTAATTAAATAAAACAAAAGTTTATAAATGGTTAATAATACTTGTAAATGTATATAAAGAAAGAAAAAAATATATAAAATATTTACATATAAATAAATACTGAGTAATAGAAAAAAATAAAAATAAATACTTAGCCTTGAGTATAATTATTAAAAATATGTATCACTGAGTAAAAAACATTGCAGTAAAAACTTGAATGTATAAAATTTTATATTTATTTTACTAATCTTTGGCTGATGACCTTATAAAATTAACATGACTTTTATGGAATAAATAATGTGTTATATATATTATGTGGACATGTGGTTTTATTAAATGTATGTAAACTAATACTTTGCTTGTAGCCTGTAGATATTCTATAAGGAAGACGTGTAATAATAATATTTTTTAGAGTTCATTATAAATTGCAAAAATTTGATTGTGACAATAAAATTCTACTATGAATCTTTGACTTTCGAACAACAATATCATACTGCTGTGGTTCATAATTCTGTCGAAGGTGCTCATCGGGAGGGGGGGGCTTAGCCCCCTAAATATTTTAACAGCCCCCAAAATCAAAACTTTACTTGAAATTTTATTCGTTGTTTTTATAATTATGTGTTTGTTTTATTTTACATTGGTTTATTATATCCCCCCTAAAACTCTGTCTATATTTATATATTATTTATGCCTACCAATTGTCACTTTAGAATAAAGAATCGTTATTAATACAATTTTTGATAATTACATTTTTATTTTAAACTTATATCAAATTCTTATAAGTACACAAAACTTGTTTTAACATACATGTTGTTGATTGAATCTTTATAACAAAATGCATTGTTTTAATTATCATAATAATTCTATCGTTTATAAATTAGGTTCAATTGTGTCCATCACTTAGTATTTATTTATCATGCGTGATTGCATATGTTAACTTTTGATTGAATGACAATTAACAACTTATTACGTATCTACATTCGAGTATTGCACTGTAAATAAATCGTTTATATTCTCAGAACAAACTTCTGTTCTTAAATTTCAGTGGCGCCCATAATATAGTTTTTGTATGCCAGACGTCATAGTAGATTTTATTAGTGGAAGTTAGGATATTCTTGTAATTATTATGTTTTACTATTTTGTATTCTGAATAATTAAATAATAATAACTAATACTCAATTTAATATTATTTATATAAAACGGTCGGTCACAGCTAACATATTTACAATCGGATCATAGCAAAAAATGATTGTGTTATATTAAAAAGAAATTACGGAGAATGCATAGTATATTTTCAACGCGGCGCCACTGTGAAATTCTACATTAATAAATATATAATTTAAATAAATAATGCATTTATTATGACAATGTGTAATGCATAGAGATGAGTATAGAGATGATATGCAAAATGCATTCCATCGTTTTCAAGTGTAATGTGATAATAAATTAAATGTGTAAGTGTAATGTCTAAAAAATTTTGTTTTATTTTTACTGTTATTATATTTATATTATTATAAATGTACATTCCACATAGAAACTTAAGATAAACTATTCATATTATTTTATATTTCTCCATTCGTATCATACAATAAAATACATATTGCTATATCGTTACCTATATTATATTGATTAATGCTAAAGGTAAGATTCCAATTGAATTACAACATAACCCATTATTTTTCCTTTCATTCATGATTTTTCAGTCCATTATTCTTTATTTTGTTCAATTATAATTTGAAAAATTATTTTTGTTACTCAATTTGACGGTTCATTTGTTTTATGTGTACGATGTACGCAAGTCTATTGAATAATAAAAACAAACAGCAACAGCTCCTAAAATAAAAATATTATTACATCCAGGTACTTCCTACATAAACTATTATAGTCCCAAATATCCATATTTTTATTATATTATGTAAATATTAATATATTTACAACCAAAGGAAAAAATTTGGTAAATATAAGATGTATATTACATTATCATGTAAATTATAATTTACATGATTGATTGTAAAACGCATAAACAAAAGTTATGTTTAGAAAGCGTGAGCAAGGTGTAAAGTATGCAATTACTTATACGGTTACGATGGTCTACAATATATTATTAATAAGATTTATTTATTATTATTATTAAATAGATTTCTGAAGTTGTATTCAAATTTTAAATTAAAAAATGAGTCAAGTTACATATTATGAAAAATTATTTAAAACTCACCCTTTTGCTATCTGAATTTTGAATGGTTCTATATAATAAAAAATAAGTATACTTATTATATATGTATATGTATTTATATTGTTCCTTTCTCGTAAAATTGTACTTAAAGCTATAGCCCTTATATCTAAACTAATAAGTAATAAGTAATAATCATTGTACTAGAAGACTTTCCAATAAAAAAAAAAATAAAAAAACGGATGGGCCTCGCTTTGCTGTACAGTTGGGGGTGGAGTGCACCTCGTTTATAGGATAGGTCATTATTACAATGGATTTATTAAATTTGAATGCAATGATAGATATAATTGTATACGAATAACGATTCTGAACGGAGTTAATATATCTGTCTAAAATGTGTATATGATATAATATAGTATTAGATTCTGAACGGAGTGATGGAATCTATTGGTTTTACAATGATGTGTTTTTTTTATTTTTTTATTTTTTATTTTTTTTGTGTCTATCATCACGTTTTGGGGCAGTAAAAATGCTTCGATTTTCTTAAACAGCAACTTTTCTGAAAGGAAAGTTAATGTAGATGGTACTTGGATGCGTCAAAAATCCAACTTTTTTAATACTTTTTGAAAGCGTCGAAAAAAACAATAAAAAAATTACGAAGAAACGGGAAATTTTATGCAAATTCACGTTTTTACAAAAAAACATTTTTTTAAAATGCTCTACCTCAAAAACGAAAAATCGCAACAACTTGAAATTTTCACCAAATTTTTATATTGGTGTTTTCTATACATGGTTAAGTTTTCAAAGTATTTTGACGTATTTTGACTTATTTATAGACAATTTAAATTTTCGATTTTTGTAAAATTTTTTTTTTTAAACATCTATAAAATTTAACTGGCTAGCCGAAAACTTTTGAAAATCTGTTAAAGGATTAATTATAAGTTATACTAATTGTAACTAAAATATATTGGAGATCGTTTCTCTCAAATTTTTTTTTATAAGCCCATAAAGCTCAAATTTGTATAAAATGTGTCAAAATCACGATAATTTGCAAGTTATTTTGTAGATAAAAATTCATAAAATTTTTTCTGTTTATACTTAAGGTTCAAAATTTTAACACTAGTTTGTCCATAAGCTAATCTTCAAAAATATATAAAAAAATTTCTACTGGACCAAAAGGAAAAAAATTGATGACTGTTTTTTTGACACAGTTTATACAAATTTGAGCTTTATGAGCTTATAAAAAAAATTTGAGTGAAACGATCTCCGACATTTTTTAGTTACGATAAGTTCACCTTATTATAAATCTTGTATTAAATTTTCAAGAATTTTTGGCCAGCCAATTAAATTTCATAGATGTTTAAAAAAAAAATGTTTACAAAATTCAAAAATTTAATTTGTCCATAAATAAGTCAAAATATTTCAAAATACTTTGAAAATATAACCACGTATAGAGAATGCCAATATAAAGATTTGGTGAAAATTTCAAGTTGTTGCGGTGTTTCGTTTTTAAATTAGAGCATTTTAAAAAAATGTATTTTGTAAAAACGTGATTTTGCGTAAAATTTCCCGTTTTTTTGTAATTTTTTTATCGTTTTTTTGATTTTTTTAAAAAGTATTAAAAAAGTTGAATTTTTGACCTACACAAGTACCATCTACATTCACTTTCCTTTCAGAAAAGTTGCTGTTTAATTGCATTTTTACTGCCAAAAAGTCACTCCGTTCAGAATCTAAAATAACCTATTAACAATGATTACACTTTATAGTTATTAAAATAAAAATTACTTGCTTTTCCTTTGAGATTATAGTCCAACTATAATCTCAATTTAATATGATGTAAGTACTCGTATTCTTTCAGTATTTTTACTGAAGGTATTTGATTGAACTTTTTTTGGGAATTAACTTCGTTCTTTGTTAAATTCAGTGAGTAGGTCTAATGAATATATTTCCAATAATAAGTATTCTTTAACTTTTACTTATGATAAAATATAATTAATATGTAAAAGTTTGACTGAATACAATTATAGTTAATTTCTTTTTTGAAGCTTGAAATTGTCCTTATTTCTACATATATATTATAGTAGTACAGATGTTACAGTGAGTCAGTGACAGCAACTGAATTATCTTTAATATGTATCAATCGAATTTCGAATGCATGTATATATATTAAAACAGTTTTAATTAACATACGTGCATATAATGCGGTATACACTAAATTGTTGTAATGTGTCTTAATATTTTACTGAAGACTTCGTTTTAAATTGATGCGTTTTTATTTTTTCTCAGCGTTTGATATATCATCGTTCAGTGTCTCTCAAAATACGCATTCCGGTCCGTTTAAATCGGAACCGCAAAATAAATGAATTATTAAGTACGAAGTATAAAGCCCAACGGACGGTTTATAAAGAACGCAATGTGTTACACCTGTATATTATTACGCAACTAGTCAAAAACTTTGTACGCAATAAATTAACGAATACTAGAACGGAATAGGTAAAGAGAAATCATCAGTATTATGTACTAGACGCGTAACCCGTTATAGTGTTAAGAAATAAAAAAAAATTGTATTCCAAATCAATAATGGACAGACAAATATTCGCCTTATTTTTTTCTCACCCGTCCCGTAATACTTGTGTATATGTGCTGCACTATCCGCGGACCAAAGCAGTCAGCCACACTACGATTGGTTGCCATGGCGATCGCGTACAGTGTTATGCCGTATATATATCTCTTTCCATTCGTTCTCTCCTTCTCTCTATTACTCTTTCTCTTTCTGGCAGTAACAGCAGCGGTCCCGTATGGTCCTGCCCTCAGCTCCACACACACACACACACACATATATACATACTTACATACATACATACATACATACATACATACATACATACATACATACATACATACATACATACATACATACATACATATATCCTTGTTCCTGTGTATAGTTCCCTATCGCGAATAAGCTTATAATTTATGAGAAACTCGTACACTTTATATATATAAGATTGTGGAAGTGGTGGCAACGGGAGTTATATCATTATATGTACGTATATATATGAAGGACTATAAGGACCACCGTATGCGTTTCGGGTTCGGAAATTCCTAATCCTTCCGACGAGAAAACTCGTGTACAACGCGCGAGTATAATATACCCTCCAAAATCTTTCTATTTGTGTACGTGTATGCACTCGGTGTCTTCACTCGTTCGTATTTTTTATCACTTGGAGATTACTTGTATATATATATACGTATATTAAACATAGTTGTTTATTGTAAAATAATATTCAATTCTATTTTGACAGGTTCAAACAGATAATATAGTTATCTGTCAATTTTAGGTAGAGGTAGAGGATGTGTAGGCTCGCACCATTATCCTTCGTCATTCACAAAACCCTCTGCTAGTATAATATTATACTCCACCCTTTTGTGGAAACTAACCGGCTATCCCGTAAGGATCTCGCCGATCTCCCTTTCACATATAATTTACACCATGCCAATTATTGTGCCAAGAGAAATTTGGATCTGTTTGAATCAATTTGCGAGATGTACGTAATATGTTTATATTTTATGTATGTATGTGTGTGTGTGTGTGTGTGTGTGTGTGTGTGTGTGTGTGTGTGTGTGTGTGTGTGTGTGTGTGTGTGTGTGTGTGTGTGTGTGTGTGTGTGTGTGTGTGTGTGTGTGTGTGTGTGTGTGTGTGTGTGCGTGTGTGTGTGTATAGCGTGTCTATGTTTGTAATTTAGCGGAGTGTGCGAATCGTGTGACAGGTATCTATAGGGAGGGGAACTCAGCTCGTTTTATTGAAAGGATAACATGAGATATTTGACAGATATTATATATAGACTAACACTGTAAATATATATTCTACGGTCTGCTATAAGAACTGCGATGGATACTCGTATTTAAGAATAAAAGAAACAATGAAATGTGCTGCAAATATATTATTTTTATTTTCATTTAAACTTTGAAGGAGGGCTATCAGGACTTGATATTTTCATTAAAATGTTTATGATTTATGTTATATATAATTTATGTTTATTTATATTATGATTTTAAATTGTTAGTGGAAATAACACTGAAACCGATAGTGAGTATTTTTTTTCAATATACGTCTTAAATTTACCACAATTAAAAAGTATTGCTTTCAATAGTGACACTTCAAATTCATTAAATTGCGATAGTGGTATCCTTTTCGAAAACGTTAATCTCTAAAAATAACTGACGTAAGAGTTATCTTTTGCTTGTGTACTTTTCTTACAAAGTTAACATAGGTAAATGAATAGAAATAAGGCAACTCTCGAATTACCTACAATAAAAGTTTTGTTCATTTTCCAAAGTTCAGAATTCTCTATAATATACAATATACTCTGCAGACTTTAAAATTATGATAACTATACAGAAACTCTATTATCCCATAACAAACGTTACATTCAACGTTGGTACATTCATGTATACGTATGTTAAGATGATTTAAGTACCTATATGTGCCATGTGCATATTATAATATCTACCTTTTATCGGATATTCTCATTATTTTTATACTTTAATGTATAAAATAAAACTTAACAAAAAGTATATAAATTAATAAGTGAAAATAATTTTCATTAATGTTTTCATTGTATAACGTATGGTAAATACTCAAAGTTTATGCAAAATTAAATTTGGTAATTTAAACTTTTCGACTTTATTCATTTGTAAATATATGTATTTATCCTTACGGAATAAATCTTAAATGTTTTAAAATTATTCTAATATCTATTTTCACCACTCTAAATAAAGTATTTTTCTTACACAGGACCGTGGAGAGAAATAAAAATCCCCAGGGACAAACTAATCCGCCCTCCCCCCTCACACATACACACACATACACACATTTAAATATTAAACATATCACTAATATTCAGATTATTTGAAAATAGTCATTACTCATTAGGTTATTCCTCGAAAATATTACTTATCTACGTCATCTTACACTAATATTGTAGTGTTTCAATTCACTTTATCGAAAACTTATTATTAAATCGTAGTAGGCCTACAATATAATTATTACCGCTTCCTTATAGGTAAATATATTTAATATATAAATTTGTTATTTTTATAAATATATGATAATATGACCGTGTGGGTATGACAATTTATTTATCTACTACGTTTGCAATCACAGATCAGATAAATATTATAAAATAAATTGTAAACTATGCTATAATAACTAAACAAATCAATGCATTAATTTCACTTTGTAGTGTAATCATCTATTGAGTTACTAACATATGTTAACAAATGCTCATAGTCTGATATTTTTACATCTAAAATGTATTTCTGAACATAATCAATAAAATGAGTGCCTAATGTAATATAATATAATACAAGATATTAGACGAATTAAAAAAAGATCTAAGTTTCCAAATACACTACCTAATTAATATATATATATATATATAGATCAATAATATTATATTAATAACATAGTGCAATAGTGCATAATATGTCTTGTGTAATATTTGATTTATGCTATAGGTAAAAGAAAACTTAAAAATACTTAACATCAATTTTTAACAGGTTTCTTTTGAAATCACATACATATTTGATTTTTACGTCATTAATCAAGTCGTATAACCGAAAATAGTATTTCATATCCTAAGCAATATTGAATTTAATGAATTTTTTTTCCTCAAAATGCATTGTTTTTACCGTCACTGGTACTTTTAGACTTTAGTATACATTATGATAATACAAAAGCCACTGTATATAGGCGCCTATACATCCGCTTTAGACTTCTCCGCGTATTATAATACGTTATTATGTTTAGGACCTTTATTGTGAGACGACGTCTCGGCCTTTCATAATTAATTCTCCGTCGACACATCCGCCACAGTTGCCGCGGCCACCCCTACACTTTTCCCCAAATACTTGGATAGGTAGGTGGTGGTGAACGCAGTGGCTTAACCGCACACACTCACATAAACATGGACTGACGTGAATACCACAACCAAAGACACATCCTTAACGAGTGTGTGTGGAGAAATAATCACCAACTGTCGGAGAAGAAAAAACAATGCACCCTATTCTATATTAATTTTATATTATTATGTATAAATATAAACAAATTTATTCGATTAATGCACATTTTATATAAACACATACGAATATTATACAATTATGTATGTGTACAAAAATAATAATAATAATCCGTAAAGCAAATAAAGTCCGTTTAAAGTTGTACATGGAAGACGATCGATAAAAACCGTATATAAAATTCAAAATTCTCAGTCTTGAATAATTAAAAATATAACTGTGTTATAAATTTATTATTGTTTTAATCCTCCCCATTCCCCCATGTATCTTCATATTTAACACTACGTTTTTAATAAAAGTTCAAGTTCACCGAAGATTTAAGAATATTAAGTCCACACTATTAACTTACTTAGAAAACTTATAAAACTGTACAAAATATTCAAATTTAGTATGATTATTAACTATTAGGTATTAATTGAACATTTGAATTATTAATTTAACGTTCATTGTAATTTGTAATGTTATACGAACAATAACAATATATTATAATGATAGTGTAAACATCATATCAGATAAAATAAGTAGGTACTTACCAATAGGCGTACCTATAGTGAAAAATATTAAATGTAAGTAACATAATACCATAATATTCATTGTTATATCTAGACTTGTAAATAAAAATGTATACTACTGAAACAAAACAACAATAATACATATATCATATAATAATTGGTTTTCTAAGGAAAAATTTTACACATAATATTTTACTATAATATTCATATAGGTAGAGGTGAAGAGATTTCTTAATGCTATTTAAGATTACAATAATATGATCATTGCATGTTACTATTTATATAATTATTTTAATGTATATAAATATATTTATTTAGAAATCTATATCACATTCAACAATGTTTGTACAATAATATTCACCTAATTATAAATGGAATCGGTTCAATTAATATAATAATTAATACAAATACACGCGTATTGTAGCGTGGGTATATAATATAATATGTACTATTTAGTTTGTCGTATAATTACCGTGTATAAAAACATTTAGATTTGCGGAAGGAATTTAATGCAACAACAAAGAAACAAAATATGAACGATTCGTTTGTAATTCATTATAGTTTTTACTTTTTATTTGCATATGCAATGATACGCCCAATTTTAAATTTGTATTATTATTTATGAATTGGTAGGTATTTATAAACGCATGGTGATCTGCCAATCCCTCCCCCTATCCATAATGCTGATAAAACACACAGATTCTTTATAACTTATAAGTGTAGTATACATCTAAAATAAAGCTTGTACTCGTACACTCACAACACACATGTGCAAAACCAATATATTATGCGTACAATAAAAAGGTAGTGACGGTCAATGTGGTTTATCGGACGGAGGAGAATACGCGTAGAGTATCTAGCGAAAGGTTAACTTGACTAGGTACCGGAATCGTACGTATTTACGAATTCGTTATCCCCCTTGACATGATTATTTATTTGTTTTTTTTTTTTTACTTACAGCGACTGCGTAATTAAAGAAGCAGTAGTGCGTACGTTCACTTATGGAATTTTATCCTCGACATTTTTTTTTTCGTCGCTCTCTTCCTACTCCGTCTGTTACACTTTATACATGCATCAAATATCTATTATACACACCTGCAAAAAATGATATTGTACGTCAACCATACCGATTTTTCAAACTAACTAGTTTCGAACGAAAGCCTATTCATACTAATACTATTATACATGTGCGTGACGTACCTATGTACATGTTGACATTAAAGAAAAAAAAACTCATATCTGTCGCGCATACTTGTTTAAATCCCTATTTTCTAGACGTTTCTGGTTCCGGCTGATTGAGCTCCTCCCTCTACAGTATTCAATAGAAAATGTATAATTCCATGTATATAATATGTACGTATAAGCCGCGTCGTCGCCATCGTCCGCATAATCGTTCGAAAAACGTTAAATAATGTATTGAAAAGATTTACAGCGGAGGATCGCATTTCTAATCAAAGTTATTTCTATCGACGTGCGTTCTTTTGTGATGGTGCAGGTTCGTACACAAAAGCTTTGCCTCCCCGAATCGCGTTATCCTCTTGTACATTCGAATTGTTATTCTTCTCGACTATCGAACCCGAAACTTGGCGGACAAAGTCGAAAGGGGAAGGTACATATAGTCATATGTATATATATTTATATACATGGTGTGTGTATTCGCGTTTTGTTTTCCAACATTAACGTTGCAGACGCGCGCGCATCCATCAACCCGTATTTTTTTTTTTTTATCCCTTTTTCGGTTACCCTTTTTACCGTTTGGTACGAAATGAAAATAAAAAATATAAAAAAATAAAAAAACTGTATGCATACTGCGCAGAGAAGAGGGAGCACGTAAAAGAGTAATGGATGCTGCGGTTGTTTGCTTTTTGAACGGGCTGCGGCGACGGCCGAGTTTATCTAACCCGGCAACAATAAATCGCGCCGATCGTGACGGCGTTGCCCCTCGTCGTAAATTAGAGCAGCCCCCTCCCCTATTTAAAGCGGCTGTGGCATGTGTAGTATAGTCAAAAGTTTGATAACACTTTGATAACACAATTATTCGGAGTGTGTATGCTATAATGTGCGTCGAGAAAATCAATACGTGTCTTTGTGTCTGAGTGTGTGTGTAGTTATGTAGAAACTAGAAGTTAGTCGAGCTGCTTTTTCTCCTGCCAATTATTTTATATGAATCTGTACACAGGATATATAGGTAGGGTAGATATTAGCATTGATTATAAATACTCGTAAATAGTTATAATAGTATTTATAATCAATGATATTAGGTACGCATGTGGTAGTGGAAGTAGTGACCTTACGTTGTGCGTCACATGTAATATATAATATATTACATATATAGTTGTACGTATGTTAAGCGCCAATAACTAGTCACACTAAATAGGTATGAAGCACCTGGCACCATATGTCCATAAATGTTATATATAGACATACTAACCACGGTTGAGGCTGAAAATATTAATTTTTTCGGGCTTTTACGAAGCACGTTTCTGCGGTTCGTCCTACATTATTGGACGTACGAATTATGTACGTCGGCAAAAGCAAAATTAATTGATTACAGAAAAACTTATATGAGTAGAGTGTACAAGAATATTATTATGATCGATAAGACGTGCATTGACTCGTAATTATTGTTATCCACCGGAGATTTTCAACGTCAATATTTTATTGTGATGTATTCGCATGGAGTTGTTATTTTATTTTTGTGTACCATTGCTAAATCCATTATAGGTTTGACTAGTTCTTACATCTTATTTGAGTAATTGATATTCTGAGCAAACAATAAAAATTATATAAATTACATTATGTGTATTTATTTGTGATGATTGATGATTTTGCGCATTTTATGTCCTTTAAAAATATTTTACAGTAATAATTTGTAATAGAAAATAATAGGTATAACTATAATCTATATTATATAAGTAGGTGTATTTTGTTAAATTTATAAGATCTTCCCATTTAATAGTCTCTATATTCGAACAATTTAGTTTTTTCTAGCATAATTATTTGTACATCTTATATGGTGTAGGCACCATAATTTTCTAGTATGTACGCCCTGAAAAATGTTTAAGGTAAAATGTATAATGTATAACGGTAAAACGGTGAGACCTAGCTTTAATTATAGATATTGTGGTTCAGGGGTTCTACGATAACATGTTTACCGATTACAGCAAACGCGCGCTACCATAATGTAAATCGGAAGAACAAATAATAATAATAATAATAGTGATAAAATAACAACCTAATGATTTATTATTATTTCTCCGTAACTTGAGTGTCAATGTGTGTACATACCGAGCCACCGACATTTGTAAGTCCGTGTAGATGAAACGCTTTGGTCGGTTTGGCGGGATAATTTCGTCTGGTCAAATGTAATATTAAGTATACTTACCGTGCAGACATGTCTTCCCGCCCAATATAGTCCTGTATCACAGCTGACCGTCGACCGACTAAATCGTTTCGTAGGGAGATTATACTTGTGGAATTTACATGCGATAATGCGACAAATGTCCCTAACTCGTTATAAGATTTTGCGTTATTATTTAGTCATTATGTCATTATGTGTTTAAGAAATTAAAAAAGCTTGTAATATTGGAAATCACATTATATATACTTTCCTAATACATATATAATAATCAATATTTTAGACGTTCATCGTTAGACGTTAATGACTGATTTAGTACTTACTACTTACCATGTTGAAAATGTATCATCATGATTCATTCATGGAATCTTGTCGTAACAATAAGCAAATGATCTATATTTTATTTAGAACAATGTGTGTATAAATTAATCTATTTTGTATATATCATCATACAATTTACATTTTTATATTTTGAACACCATCAATAAACGTCGAACAGAAATAAACAACTAAAAAGTTTTTGTTTACCGAGATTGAAAAATTGATAGTACATGTAATTATAAACATGTAGCTATACCACCAAAGCCGGATTTAAACAAATACAAATTTTAGTTATTAATTTTGATTTATTTTAGTGTACTGATTATGTTAAATTGATAATACTTGTTATTCTAATATATAGAATATCGATTCGTGACTGACTCATTCAAATATTCAATGATAAAATATGCATGCCAATTACCATTTAATATAGTAGGTAAGTAATGTATATAGTATATCCACCAACCTACTTATTTTGTGTTATACAGTAACTCTTATTATTATACTATTATTTTTAATTAGGCCATATAATAATCTTTTAAATTGGTTGATAATGACCAGTAGTAATAATATATACTATACATGTGAAATTTGAAAACTCTATAGGTTCAAGATGTTAATAACGTTATGAAATTTATCGGGATATAGGCTGTAAATTATTATTTTATTAAGCCATATTTCTACATAATAGTATAGAACATAATTAATGTCCAAGGATTGTAACATTTATTTTGTATTTTTTTATTAAATCAAAATACATTGAGTATATCTCATAAGTTGAAGATATTTAATAAGCTAACTGTGTTGTACATTAAAAGTTCGCCGTTTATCGTTAAACCACAATAACGTTGTGTAACAAATAAAGACGAACGAATAAATATATTGTTATTGGCTTAAAACCAAATGCGACGAATTAAAAACAATGGATCTGTTATGAAATATTAAATGCGTTAATTTTTTTCGGTAATTATTTTACTCGACGTGACATCATTATATCATATTGGTCTTAGTACACCGTAAACGCTGCAGTATATTATAACGGCAGTTTTATAGAACCTTTTAGAGAATTAAAGTTGCTGCCGCGGGACTCGGGTGGCATAAGGATAAGGGTGAGCAAAATAACTATTGGGCGTGAAGCTGGCAAAATAACTTCTGCCCCGGGGGGTGCCAAAATCCTAAATACACCTCTAAGGCTCTAAGTATATATGATGAAACACCGTACGCGAAGTAACACGTTTATATAATATACTTACTATACATCGTATAATATTTATGTTCTCGCAGCAAGCATCAGCGGCAGTGCAATAAACCAAACCACGGTATACGTAGATATGGATAATACGATTAATATTATAATATTTATTATGAACTCGATGTAGCTAAGGCGAAAACTTTTAACGATACGTATTCTATGTAATTCACCTATATCGGCTATCACTATAATACCCAGGGCTGGTCTTAGGTTTTATTGCCGCTTTCGCGGCGAATCTAACTTAAGCTGCCCCTAGTCAATAGTTATTTTTTTGGGATAGGGGTATATACAATTCATTCGATTTTTAATGATAAACCCTAGTTTTTATAAAGAAAAAAGTTATGTAATGTTATTATTATTTTTATTAGATATATTTTTTGTGTTTGATGAACATACTATGTAAAATTTATAGTGTATAAATTACTAAAATATGACAATTTATAATATTACAATCATAGTATATAATAATGAAATCAATTTGCTTCATTCGAAATGTATTGCCTCAAACTAGCGCCGTCCTAAGTGGTTGCATATTTTACTATCACATTTACTATTTCTACACTTCATTTGTGCGCGACCGATAAATGTTTCGATTATTTTCTTCTGTTTCTTCTAATAAATATGTATGCAATATGTACATCGTTTTGCTACATTTTACGCTGGTCCATCTGATAAATTCGAATACGATTATTCTGACATAGTTATTAAATAGCGACCGGCCAGTGTTGGATGAAATGGGTACACTACACTACACTTAAGCTTGCAAATTTAAACGCTTCAATTAGATAACTAAACAAATGAAAATCGAAAACAACACGAACAAAATTATAACACCTATTGTGTTTATCATTGCAAAATGTTTTTGTTGTTCTGTACGAATGAATATGAAATGCATGTAATATGATTATTATCTCTGATGGATGACACATTTTTTATATTTTTAAGTCCATCGTCACGTTGTTTAACATATTTTTAAATGTTTTTAGCGTTGGATAGAATATTCGTATGTACGTTGGCCGATGTACAGTAATACCGTACGGCGCCGTATTATTGTATTGCACGGTTTGTTATGTGGCTACACTGTACGAGAATCGATAGTCGTAATCGGGTGGCGCCGCTCGTCCGTCCAGGCTACACAATAATATTTCACAGATAACCTTATCGTTTCGTTTCGTGCGGTTGCTCTCGCCCTTTCGATTTTTAAACACGTGTGTAAAATTGTAATTTCTCGGCGTTTTGTTCTGTGTAATTTACATTTTTTTTATCGAAATCAAAGTTAAGGACCAGTATTATGAAGATTTGAAAAGCATGAAATTGAACCACTTCCAGAAAGTCTTGTTTGGATGGTGAGTTGTTAGTATTAACCTTTCATATTATTATGTACCGTTATTATTAGTTTAAGTGTTTTATTTTTAACAATTCGATTTTTCATTTATGTAAACAATTTACATTGAAAACTAACTAACTACTTGCTTTATTCTTTATATCTTAAATATAAACTAACGTAATATGATTGTTATCCTCATTTTGTAACCCGTCGTTGATATCGCTGTGTAATATTCTACTACTGATATTAACTTCTCTCAATGGTATTGAGAGAGCAAAGCTCTCACCTAATTGTTTTTTCATTGTTATTCATTACACAATAAACATAGAACATTAATTCCAACATTTAATAGCTTTTATTATGTTTATTTAAAATTAAAATTAAATGTTACTATCATTTATCTATTTTATTTAAACAAATTGTTCACAAAATAATAACAAGGTGAGCATCTCACCACTGTACCAACGACGGGTTAAATCACCTACTTGGTTTTTAACAAATAATTGTTTCTTACTCAATTCCAATGAAATGTATGATTCAAGTTAATGTTTTTATATTTAAAAAAAAAATTCTTTAAAGCTTTACTAAATACATAACTTAACTTATTATGTAAGTACTTATATATTATACATTTGTTTTTCTTTAAATCTTAGATTATTTTGTTACTTATTCAAAATAAATATGCGTATGTACTTGTATATACATAAGTACATGATACTATAATATCAATATCAAAATTTTAATGCAGCCCATATTATTTAATTACAATAATATTATTATAATAATATTAATTATAATTTTTTTTTTTAGGTCATTAGTCATTTCTGGTGGTCTTTATTCATTTGTCCTATCTAAGCAATATGTTGATTCCAAACGTTATGATAGCATGAAAGCTAGAGAACGTATACGTGAATCTAATATTGGTGAATACGCTCCTAGTTCCAGAAGACTATAATAACATTGTTCTAACAAAAACAAGAACATGGCTGCATCAACAGTACAAATACCACAAAACCTTAGTACCTTGCAGCAAGTAGAGTTAGACATGATGGCGGACATGTATGGTCGTATGACTGAATCATGCAGAAAAAAATGTGTCAAACCCGAACATAAGGCAGGTGAATTAAACAAAGGCGAAAGTGTATGTTTAGATCGATGCATTGTCAAATATTTCCAAATGCACGAGAATGTTGGCAAAAGTTTAAGACTTGATTTTAATGCTAAATAGTTATATTATACATACTGTTTTAGTGATGCTCTCTTACAATTAATAAAATATGTATTTAAACTTGTATAAGATCATATTGATTGTAAGATAAATTGAATGTCTGAGCTAGTTAATATTTATTACTTAATTTGTGTAATGCTTTAAAATGTGAATGTAGATAATCATTTAGCTTTTCAAATTGTCATAAGAAAACAATTAAATATTATATTTTAGATTTGATAATCAATTTGTATATATTTTATGTAGAACAAGACTATAGATTTACTTTAATCATTGTTAACTAATGAACTTATTTTATCCATATTATTGCGGATATTTTAATTACTTAAAACATCTAACAAACAGAAATTTAGTTGTTAGTAAATATATTATTTCATAAATTAATAATATTAAATGTTTATTTCTATGTATTCCTGTTTGAATTACAATACATAAATTATATTGTAACAAAATATCATAGTCTACAATTGTATCAGTGGTTTAAGGAATCTTACCAGTGCTGTAGTTTGAATTATAATATGTGTTCTGGTAGAAACAGATGTGTAATGTTATTTGTAGTAATGATACTTGGACATAATAAAAACACAATTTGATTATGTTAACATAAACATTATTCATTGAAAGTTTTAACAGCCTATCAAATAAGTACACATTGTAATTCAATTAAAATTGTAAAAAATTATTTATTTAAACAACAATAAAAACAAAATTGTAAAACCAGATTACATTTTTAAGTTAACCCCAAAATCTATAATGCTTAGTGTCCATTATACAGAAAAAAAACTGCAAGTACCTAATATTTATTGAAAATATTAACTAAAGGAAAGTGAATAATAAAAACCTGTTTGTACCATAATTGGATTTTGGGTACTCCACTTGTATTGATAAATCCACAAATGACTGAATTTAAATAATGATCATAACTGAAGCTGTATTTACTATAGCATTAAAGTTTAATTTGAAATTTTAAATACTCATGGAAATATTTTATTTATGATTAATGAAAACGATTAGAATATTAATGATTATAACTTATAATTTATAAGTTTTAAATTAATTAAAATGGAAATAAGTAATAACATTCAATTTCAAAAGTTAAGAAACCGTATTCTTATACCGTATCATCGATGAAACAATTTATTTCCAATAGTGTTTGTATGAAAAGAAATCATACATTTTTTTAATGTTTTAAAATTAGCACATTTAAATCTATTTTAGTTAAATAAAGGTTCATAAAAAAAAATGTTACCAAGATTCTGTAGTAATATAATCTGTAATAACCTGTAGTTATCTACTCGTTTTTAATTTATTTTGTGTTGGTATCAATAGGTACGACCTTCACTAATTTACCATCGTATATTGGCTCTCTGAACATATCTTAACCATGCCTGGCGTTTGTTCTCCATAAATATCTGAGTACGTGAACATTGTGAACCATTCACTCATACATATAATATAATATTCTATTATATCTATGATGTGAACTGTTAAACAGCTCCTGCAAGTCTTGATTCTTTCTCCTCTCGTAAGTCTGCGTGACTGCATTTATTCCATAGCTAATAATAGTATAGAATAGTAATAACAATCTCTTAAGTAATTTTTTTTCCTAAAGTAATCGTTTTGGTACCTATTTATATCATATTTATATTTATATTATATTTATATCATATTTATACCTATTCATATCATATAATAATATCACATCAGTGAAACAAAATCAGTTGGTTTGTATTAAAATACATAATGCACCTTATAATCGTATATTTTTATTAATTTTGAAATAAAGAAAAACAAATGTGGATTAGATCGTACATATAATTTCATAACAAATAATCAATTGTAGATCTTCGCGATTGAAATTACAAATTTTACATCACGAATTGAAAATTTGTTACTGACTACCTACAATAAATTATCGGTAAGAATTTTTTGTGTTTTAATTCTCAATATAAAGTTGACAAGCTGTTGAGAATTCATAGGCCCTAATGAATGTCTACCTATGGGTGCTATTTATTTATTAAAGTACTATTAAGAAGGTTAAAAATCGGTAAAAATCGGAATAGTTTTCTAAATGATCTGGTGAGACATTTATAAATCAGCTAATCAGCATAACATATCTAGTAGGCAGTAAGTCTTTTATATATATCCTAGTACCTACTTCTTGAATTTCTGATTCGTAGCGTGGGATGTATTTTCGAGTAGGTATAGGTACCTATAGCTGAAATTTTACTCAAAAATGTAATTATAAACATTCTGAAATTAAATTATATTATAAAAATATGAGAACCTACCCAATCAAAAATATTCTTGACTTTTTTTATGAATATTTTCGGAAATATTTCAAGTACAGTTTTTTAATTATTATTTTAAAATTTGAAGAACTTTTTTTAGGTGGTGAACACTTGTCAAACGTTCCGCAACGAGTCTCAAAGTTTTTATCATCTCGTGCCGTTTCCAGTAACAGACATTAAGTTACCATTTTTTAAATGCTACCTGCCCTATACGCATTGTTATTTGTCCTCCATCCATTCACCTTCGTTTGTTTCTATTTTGGTCAATATCCCCAGGAGTATATTTTTATTTCACGGTTGATTTGTTTAATTATTGCACGTTTTATTAGATTTCAAAATTCAAAACTAAGTATAGTAACTATACTTTGGCGGTTTCAAAAGTTTGTCTTTAATAAAAATATGGTTGTTTTTGCAGCTTGTCTGATGTTTTTCACTTTCTCATCGTGTAAGAATAACCAAAACCGACCATTTAGAAATATTACACCGCAGTGATCCATTATTTTTTCTTCCTGTTTAATTAAAATTATGGTCCGTATTCGAATCATTATTAGTTCTGTACATAATAATATATATATATATATATACGTGATGCGCCATAAAGTCGTTGCGTTTAAATACAATTACTTCGTAACAGACATTTCCCTAATGGCCTTAGACATTAATTTCTTATTTAATACGTACGTTACACTATAAGAAAAAAAAAGGAAAAAGAAAGAGCAGAAGAAAATGCACTCACTTTCCGCATAGTAAAATGTTCATTAAGATGCTAATGAATGGGTGAAAATAATTAAATTCAGCAGGGGCTGCGTATTTAGTAATAAGTAGTCCTATACCTCAACGCATTCTTTATTTATTTTTATTTCTTAAAAAACGCCGCTTTACTGCTTTAGACAAAGTTTGATTGATAGTGTCAATTTGTTAAGAAATAAAATTTACAATTATCATCATTAACTTGGTCCTGTGACGAATGAATTTCGTTTGCATGTATATAATTCTCCTGTACATCGTTCATCGTTACCTTTTTCTTTTTCTTTTGTATATTATATTGCGGTCGTCTTCGGGCAAACGCTGGGTACGTATCATCATGGTTATCATCTGTAGGTATTATCGTTATTAAACCGGAACTTGTTAAATGCATAAATTATTACATTTACTGCCCATGTATTATTCAAATGTCAAAATTTTCTAGTTTTCGGAAACGTGTTTCCGGTTTTGCAGTTTGTTCCCCGGCCTCTCCTTCGACGTAAAGTAAACCCAATCCGCGAACGACATAATTTTATAGTTATTTCGGATATGTGTTATTGCTATAATAAATTGTTTTTGGTTAAACGATAAAAAAAAATGAAACAAAATTATTACCTTTATATGGTGTCGACAACCCGAGGGAGACCGACGGCTTCAGTTTCGTCGTTATAACCCATAATATGTATGTATATAGAAATTCACAACGGAAGTCATAGAAATTCTATTTGATTCCCGTCACAGCGACGGCGACGATGTGTCGGTACAAGGGCGGATGTTCCCCCAATACACTTTTGGATAAAAAAAAAACTTCCGACGTGCAGTGCACAACAATAATTATAATGCATATACGCATTATATTGTATAAAATGTGCAAATATATTCGCTGAAATTTCGACCTCTTTTAAAATGAATTGTTCCTGACGATTTCCTGGCTGTATAATTCTGCAAATTATAGTTATGATAATGACAATTATCGTCCTTTAGAGGTGTGTTGAAGACTCGCATAAAGCCCCCCCTCATAATTAACCCTTATTTACATGGTACACCGCCATACAGTTTATTTTGTGTTGGATGGGTACTCGAATCGGGGGACTTCCGTTTTTAAAAATATTTTTTATTCATACCTATGTCAGACCTTTACTATTTACTCTAAATCGAATGCATAGCACTGGCACCTACGTATTATAGTATATGTTTTCTGGTAAATTTTTATTTTCGAAATATACAATTTTATACCTTATCTCAATTTAATGGTTATTTTATGATTAACATTTTGTGGTTTGCGCTTGATAATTAATAATATTGCCGAAAACCTAAAGCGGAACCTTAACCATGACGAAATAAAATAGTGTTGAAATCGCTTTCTTTTTATTGACGGTGTTTGCCTGCTTTTATTTCTTCAATTCGACCAATGTAAATTTTAGTATAATATGTATATTGTATGTATATCTATATATTATAATAGTACACATTATATTGTCATTTATATCACATATAATATCATGTCTAACAAAATTCAGAAATGTTATCCAATTAAGTCTTGCACGGTATGCCAATAACAATATTATGATGATGTATTCGGACCTTATATTCACTACCATGCACTGCGCACATACATGTATATCACATACACACACACACACATACACACAGACTTAAACTGTTTGACTAGATCGAACAAAATCCTAAGGTTATTTTGTTTTCGTTTTCATGTGTGTACAGGTATTAGCAAGTGTATTAGCGCGTGCGTGAGTTCAATTGACTCTATGCTATGGCTGCTGTTATGGTTCCCCGGGGAAATCAGATGCCGCAAAATGAGGTAAATGAGATTATAGACCACGGAGGAAAAGTTTGGAAAGAGTTTATGTGTGCAGTCGAGTTTTGGAAAATTCTTTTCGGACCGTGTCATAATATATTGTTATGGTCACTGGCGACGTTTATAATTGTCTTTCTACACGTTCGCCTTCCGCATCGATTCTCAAAACAGCCAACCTTTATTATATAATTCCAGTCCTTCGAATATAACTTAATATGTCGTTTAAACATGTAATGCTTACTTGAGGGGGTACCTAATTGTAAAATTACTTATTTGATGCCTATGTATTAATTTTGTCTATTACCTTAGTCTTACTTAATAATCTCAAGTACCTATTCATCTAATTGTTGTCCTTTATAGGAATGGCAAATGTCACGTGTTCAGCAAATGAGTTTCAATGTAAAAATGGACATTGCATAGCGCTTCACTGGCAATGTGATAACGAAGCAGATTGCAAAGATGGCAGTGACGAGGACGCAAAACTTTGCCGTAAGTATACATATTAGTATATTACATACCAAATACCGATACCTTCATAATTCAAAACATTGTTATCTATTGATAATGGTTTTCATATGAGGTACCTATAACAATAAAAACACATTGATCAAATAATAAAATTAAAAACGCTGAGAAGGGTTTTGGAAGGAAACTATTTTGCTCGCCTATGTGTAATAAATACCTATATGTACTATATGTAGTTTATACCTTATCTATTATTGAATTTTTCGAATTACCATTGATTTTAAATAAATTATAAATTCAATTGAGTTTAAGAATAATCTTGCCGTTCACAATATGGCACAGGCTATAGTAGGTATTGTACTGATAAATTATTGAACTCGGAAAGCGATACTAAGTAAAACTCAATTTATTTTATATAGAAATTGTAAGACATTTTTTAAATTGTTTGTGTGTGTAAAAAAAAGAAATAAATTACCCACTTACTAAAATTCAAGTGCACTTTTTAAAAATCTAATAAAATTGATCCTATATCACGATATAAACTCCTAAATGATATAGTTCATTAAATATAAAACTATAAACTATAAAAAATGTATGGAAAAATATTTATTGCATACTTATATTAAAATTAAAAATTTTGTAAATATAAAATTGAGTGAGTGGAGGAGAATTTGAAGGTCAATCATCAATGTATAATAATACTTCCTTTATCGGTTACATCCTTGTCTTCAGTTCATAATTTTCTGACAGTTTCTAACATCTATTAAAATAGAATAAAAATACGAAACATAAACTATTCGTTTTCTATTGTTAAATTAACTTTATAAGAAAAATTGAAAAAGTTGTTCAAGAATTATCATGTTTTTTGAAATTTATAAGATAAATAAAAAATCTACTTAAGTATTTCAAGTTGTTACTGAGGTCTTAGAAATCAAAGCTATGTTATATTATTCTGAAATAATATAATAATTAATATAAATTAATATTTTTGTATAATTGTATATTTTATATATACAATTGATTGTCTACATATATGTATAACTACTGTTTTTGTTTACAATGAAATTTTTTCATTAAAATTACATATAGTTTAATGTTTATAATATTTTCTTGAAATAACTCATCTTTGCTCCATTATGTTTAAGAATTATTTTATACTTATTAAATATTAAATATTCCTTGGAAATTATTATATTTATCTTAATCAATTTCTGAGCACATAAATAGTCTCTATCATTTTTGTATTGATAAGCTCTTCCCTATAGAAATACTTAAACGTTTTTGATATGGAAAAGCTTTAAAGCCCCATATTTTATATTTTACCTTGTTTTGTCGATATTTTTTATGGATATGAATCCCTAAGATAATATGAAAATATTAAAATACTAAACTAGTGGGTATCCCGAGTTATTAATATTATTATGAATTTTTAATCTTCTACCGTTTTGAAAACAATAAAAATATTTTATTGGGCGATTTAGATATTTTGTTCATGAAAGCCAAATTCTTTAGAATTATTAAGCCAACGTTCACGCACGTTTATGAAAAATATAAATATATATAATAATATAATACCTATTACCTACATCCTACATATTATTTTCATTTTTATATTCTCAGTTAAGTTTTGCAATCATGTTTTTTCTTTCTATCATGTGCTTAAAAAACTGTTTAAAATGTATCCAGGCACATTTAAAGTTTCATAATATTATAAATCCTTTTTCTACGTATTTTGCCTCGCATATGAAAGAAATTTTCTCGTTATAGTAGTACTCTCGCCATCTGTATAATCTTTGATTTTGAGGGAATATCTTACCAAACCGAGGAATGTAGTTTATTATAAACACTGTTATGTGCGATGGAAGTTGGGCACTGAAATGCGATATTTACCGAACTCGGAATTAAACTGAAAATTCAATACTGGTGGTATAGCGTAGATAATTAATTAAATTTGTAATCTTCCAGTAGAGAGAGTAGTCTTAAGAAAATTACAATAAACTGTCGAAAACAGTGAAATTTACGGCACAGTTATTATTACTCAATAGGTAATTCATAATATTTCCCGGGTAAAATAATTCTATCGATATAGTAAAAATATATGCATATCAATCGATATTTACTGTATTTGAATATTTAATCATTTGTTCCTATAGAAAACCAAATCTCAAATCTATAATACGTTTAACTCTTCTCGGCAAGTATTTTAATAAAACGAAACCCGTGTGCTCTTTGTGTCACCAAACACGTATTGATATTCATGGAGTGAATAATGGTCGATAACAGCTTTTATTTAGTTTTATGCTCAGGAATATTATTTGAAAAACGTCTTTTGCCGTTGATGATCGTATAAGAATCGGATGTCCTTAAACCAACTCAAAAGCACTATTATTTTTTCACGTGCTTACACGTTACTTTATTTTTCAATTGTAACCCAATATCAATTATTGTTTACAACAACAATATATAATTATTTCGAAGGAAAAACCTTTGCAGTCTTTCGTTTTCTTTTATGTGTAGTTTCAAATATTTTTCTACTCAATTTTCCACCCAAAGTAATGTATTAGTGTATAATATAATTATATTCGCTTTTAGAAAATCGAATATCTTATTTTACTCTACTACTTATTTATAATGTTTAAATCATCGTGATTATTGGAGAATTCTTAAATAATTGTAAAGTTAAAAAGAAGAAGAAGAAGAATAAATTAAATTTGTTTCTATTAATTATAACTTATAACCAATTTTCGTATTAATTGATCTGTTGTACTATAATAATAACTAGCCAAACTGTTTCAATTATCTTGAAAAACTGAATAAACAAAAGTTATACACATTTATTTACCCTAGAATAATCTTTTATTTCAAATTCAATACAATAACAGGTTTATTGTGAAAACATTTATTATTTAATGAAAAGTACCTATAATAATGAGATTATAGGTACCATTGTTGAATAACAGCACATAAATAAAGTTATATGCAAATCCCCTTGGGAAAAACTCCATTATTTAGTTTATGAATAGGAGCTAAAGAATACAATCTGAAAAAATTACTTGCTACTATTTTTCTTTTTTCTTTTTTTCAATCAAGATTGTCACCTGAAGTTCAAAATTGTAAAAACTGTCTTATTTCTGTAAATTCAACAATAAACTATTTTTTTCGTTCAATAAATATGCGTTTTTCATACGTTTCACTTATCGATTTATTTCTTACTCGTTTAGTATATTCTATTTAAATCAGGATTTAAATTTTTACAATATCATATTAGCCAATAGGTCTGAAATTTTGGATATATTTGAATATCAATTATTAGATATTATTTATTTTGTTTTATACCATCTAACTGTATCTAGTTAAATAGTACAAATATAGTTTATATATAGTATAAAATAAATAGTAAACTCATTATTATAATATACACATTGTATTGTAGATAGCTTAATATGCTTAATTTAATAGCTGATTTTTTTTTTAAAAAAACAGGTACCTATCGTTTAAATGATAATTTATTAAAATTTATAAAAAATTTATTTTTATTTTCTATTATATAAAGTACCTACGTAATTACTCTTAAAATCATTTTTGTAACTATGTTTGTACTTGTATTAATACAGGTATATAATGGTTTTTACCAATATCAATTAATTAAATTTATTAAGAATTTACCATTATGAAAACCAAAACTAAATTATACCTACTCACTCATATTAATATAACTTTGATCCCTAATACCCGCTGTCAACTATGTTTTAAATTATAAAAGCAATACCACTGTTATGTATTTTATCGTTCTATACTCTTTTAATGATTTGTATTCCCAGAGTAGAATATAGCGAAGACATTTTAGTTCAAGTGACTATGTATATGATGAACACACATATTAGAATTATTTATTTCCCGTAAAAAGACTATTTAACTTTTTATACTTGACATTACATTTAATATTATTTCATAAAAGTGTATTTCATTTTTATCGAATTCTACTAGTACGACTCCAAACCATATTCATTTTTTTCAATTTTAAAAAGTTTCTAGTTACGATAACAAGAGAGGAGATGGAAAAATTGTATATTTATTTTGTTTCGCAATTTTAAATAATATGAAAGTAACATAAATACCGCCGATTCAGTGTAACATTTACACAATATGTATTCACGTTAAAGGATCCATACACTTACAGAATGTTCTAAAAACCATTTATAGATAGATCACAAATTACATTTTACAGACAATAAACCCTGCAACAACCAACAATTCCAATGCGAACTCGGGTCGTGTATATCAGATTTTTTGGTATGTGACGGAAATGCGGACTGTTTAAACAAGGCAGACGAAATGAACTGCAGTAAGTCCCCCCGCGGTGTCCCTTCATAATAAAGTATCTAAATAAAAATGTAGACTTCATATCATATGGTCATATGGATCTTATGCGCCGGGTTTTTTTTTTGTTTGAGTATTAGGTATTATAGTAAAATTGCATTACTTATATACACGATAACATTGGCATTGGGTTCGTCCATCACGTACAATGCATTCATATTGTGATGTAGTATCTCGAACAACAATAGCTGTTATTGAATAACACATACATAATACATAATATTAATATTATAAAAACAACAATTAACCATGTTACACGCGTAAACATATTTGATAACATAGTGTGCCTAATATCGGTAAATAGTCATTGGGATACATTCTAATATATCAGCCATAATACCATTACTCTTGTCATCAAACCACCATATTTGTATTCGCTCGTTCATAAATATTATGTAAATAAACAATCATCATATCGCTTGAATCTGCACGAACGCTTTATGTCATGTTTACAGAAAAACGCGTGTGTAACACGGACGAATTTACTTGCCGGAAGACCAAGGGTGAGTGCATCCCGTTGACGTGGATGTGCGACGGGAATCCCGATTGTTCTGATGGTTCAGACGAGAAGGAGTGCAGTAAGCAAAAATTCAATTTGGTTTTATTTTATTTTTCGACAATCCATTCATGTCTTATGACCATATCACATCACACTGTATATATACCATTATATACGCGTTGTAAACATCGTTGTATATATTATTTATCTGTTGGTGTTGGTTGATATGTTTTTTTTATTTCTTTTGCTTATTATTATACATACATTTATGTCACTGCTATTTTTTCCCCCACACGTAATTATTATTTTATAATAATATGGTACCATATATCGTTTTGCTGATCGGCTTTCATTACTTTCCACCCAGACGAAACGTGTAGGGATGATGAGTTCACGTGCGGAAACGGCAAGTGCATCCAAAAACTTTGGGTGTGTGACAGAGACGATGACTGTCAAGACGGCACGGACGAAATTAACTGCCCGAACATCACTTGTTTGCAGTCCGAATTCGCTTGCATCAAAGACAATAACTGCATTACGTTGAACTGGCGTTGTGACGGCGACTTCGATTGTACCGACAAAACAGACGAAATCGTAAGTGTACATTATTAATACGCGCATTGCTTGCATAATACAAGTCAGGTTAAAATACAATAACTCAAAGGTGGGATAACTGCTCTGGGAGCTGTCAAAATTCGTACCATCAAGATGAATGAAAACGTTTATAATCGAAAGGATCTAAAATTGTATTTGAGTGACCGCGACTCAACTGTAGTGTACTTATTTGTACTTATAGTTATACTTGAAACGTAGACGTAATAGATTATTATACGTTATACGTAAGGATTATTATATATATATATATATATATATATATATACACATATTGCAGTAAAGTATATGTGTACATTTGTTTCGTAATAACAGATATAATGTTATAATGTTGTAGCTACTATTGATGAACATTTCTTGTTTATTTTTTTTATCGTGAGATTCGAAATAGAGAGAATCATAAGAATAAGACTGAAATAAAACCATTATTACTACGTGGTATATTTATTGTGAATTTGAAGGAATATTTATAAATAATTAAAATTGTATGCAATGAGAATACAATTTTATTTTTTTTTTTCAAACATATTTCCTCATATGAAAAAATAATTTTTACGTCACTTTTGCAAATTAATATAATTAAATAAAGTATTTAATATAATAATTATTTATGTCTGGAATGATAAGTTTATTTACAAGCTGCTGCGTAAAACTTTAAAACAATTTGATTTTTTATAAGAACTATACAACAGAAGAAAATTAATGATTTTAATTCATCATTATTTAAGATCATTTTAGTCAAGGATAACTAATCAGTGTAAATACAATGTTTAAACTTGTTCGATGCTTTTATTAACATTACCGAAATTCCACATTAATTAATGTTGCTTTAAAAATAAATTTAAATCTCGTTACAATAGTTTCCGACTATACATTCAAAGTAGCTACATGGTAATTAGTAATTCATTTTTGTAATAATTGTGTATTAAATTACTTGCGTTGGTTGTGTATAAGCACTATAAGCTATAGTGAACGTAAATGCGTTTATACTCCAAACTTCTAAGAACGTATAATAATTATTCCTCAAAGACGGTTGTACTAATATAGACTTTCAAGCGTTTGAGTATTTGTAAATGAGACGGATGACGTATAGACATGAGTATAGTCTCCATAAGACTTACTAAAATTATATTTAGTAACTCTATTCTTAGAATCGACATTCATCACATGATAATTTACGACATCCTGAAGCGTAGGTATATCCAAAACAATAATAATTATATTCTCGTAAGACAATCGAATCCAGGTAGTTCTAGACCAAACTTGAAAACTTTTATAAGCTCGAACGTTTTGAACGAAACTATCTGTATACTCGTGGTGAACAAACAGTATATTTACAACTACGAATATATGTACGTATTTAACTATAGTAGTAGATTTAGGTTAAGAACATTTCTCGATCAATTTCCTTTACCACCATTTCCCCTTCCAGACAGTTTTCTCGAAGGATTCAGGCCGTAATTGAATATGTATAAATAGTAGACAATATAGTTATGGGATTGGTAAAAATCATATCGAAATTATTGAATTAAAATTTGGCCACCGATGGACGTGTATTATTACACGCAGTGACTATACTTATTTGTTACTTGTAATCGGTTTTTCAGGGTTGCGCGGAAACTTCAAGAATATCGCAGTGCCGTTCTAATGAGTTCGAGTGCGAGGACCACAGTCATTGCATCATACAATCTTGGGTTTGCGACGGTAGTGTGGACTGCGCTGACGGATCCGATGAAGCTTCTCATCGATGCCACAACACCACATGCCGGTCCGATCAATTCCGTTGTCGTGACCACACGTGCATTCCTGGGTTCCTGCACTGTTCTGGTACTCCTGACTGCACCGATGGTAGTGACGAGGAGAACTGCAGTAAGTTATTTGTTATTTGTCACTACAACATACACACACACTTTTATGCGTGGAGAAAATTCGCATGTCCGACTGTGCGTTCAAATATTTTTCTCAGTGATATATCTTAGTGGTTATTACAATGTTAGAAATCTCTAGTTGTGACAAAATTATCTGATTTGTCCACAGATACTCGTTAAGAAATTTTTTTAAAAACATTTATCAAGTAATAAGTATACTCGTTAACTCTTTGCATTGGATGGTATTCAAAACTATGTCCGATTCCGACTTAATTAATTTTAACAATTCGGCCGCTCTACATTGATTAAGTCCGAAAAACTAATTCGCTTAAATCTGCGTTGTTGTCGTTTTTCAGAAGAGCCCGTGCATAAATGTGACCCGTTCACCGAGTTCGATTGCGGTAACGACGAGTCTGGTGGTATATGTATACCCATGTCGAAGGTATGTGACAAGAAAACCGACTGCCCCGGGTTTGAAGACGAAGAGCAAGACGCTTGTGGAGTCAACGAGTGTTTGATCAACAACGGTGGATGCTCGCAAATCTGCATCGATTTGCCACACACGTTCCGTTGCGCTTGCAAGCCCGGCTACAAGCTGATCAGCAATAACACATGTGACGGTCAGTAAAGCGGTGTGAATGCAAACGACCGCGGAATAACATAGAAATACGTATACCGTGGACGTATAATTAATGCTCTAGAAAGCATCTACTGCTATTATCACTGTACACTATACTAGAATCACGTGATCATACGTTTATGTCCGATCAAAACTGGTTTGCTGTTTCAAAACAATTAACCCAATCTCGATTTTTATTGTTTATTATTTTTTTGCCAATCGATTTCCTTTAAATTGTTGTTGTAGAATTTCGGTATTAGTTTCCTTATGAAGTATGATGTTTTTTATTTTACAGTTTACTTTAAATGGGATTTAAACCGTCTTGTGTAAACTACTATTTATGTATGTACAAATGCACGTATAATCTAAACCAAGGGAAAGGATAAATGTCTATTATTCTCTCATAAATACACCACTAATATATAAGTTCCGTGCGGCGCATTTACTCGTATATTATATAATAGAAGACCAGCTGTAACCAACGATAAACGGAGCGTTATACAAGTATAATGGCTTGGCCCTCCCTGGGGACTTGTGTTTCACAAAGCTAATTGCTGTCGTATATTTATAAGTTTTTCGTGTTGCAACAGAGTGACCCCGAAGCTTTATCGATAATATAATTAAATATTATTTTATGATGTAACGTACTTAGTGCAATTTTTTGAGAGATTTGTTTATTTTCTTGTAGACGTAAACGAGTGCGAAATCGAAGGTAGCTGTTCTCAAATATGCATCAACGAAAAAGGCACGTACAAATGCGAATGCGAACCAGGGTACTTAAGAGACCCACAAGATCACACTAGGTGCAAGGCCATGGAAGGACATGCATCTCTGCTATTCTCCATGCAACATAATATACGGAAGATATCGTTAGATCATCACGAAATGTCCGCCATTATCAACAGTACGAAATCGGCTACAGCTATTGATTTTGTATTCCGCACCGGAATGATATTCTGGGGAGACGTATCCGAAAAGAAAATTTACAAGTATTATATTTTATTTTCTTAAAGAAAATAATAAAAAACCGTCTCGGGTCTTATGATGTTTTTTTTTTCAATACAAGTACGCGCAAAAATTAATCCGATAACTTTCTCCTTTATAAATATTTTTAGAAATATTACAGGTTTGAAACTCGTTGAACTGTAAAGTACATTAATAATTTTAAGTCTCTAGAGATAGATTTGTTCTCAGAATAATTCGTAACAGTGAAACAAAAATAAAAAGTTTTTTGCTGGAAATAAATATTTTCCATAAGTATTTTCAGCTAGTTATTGTTACTGTTATCGTTATAAATGTATAATTATGAATAATTCCCAAACAATTATTAAACATAGTTTTCAAGCTCTAATAAAATATCAAGTATTTATAATACAATTTTTGTCCAACTTGAGTACCGAATAACTCTTGAGAAGTTTTCTTTTAAATACATAATAGTTTCAGCCAAACTGTTTAATAACTCCAACAAATGAAACTTGTTCGGTTTATTATATTTTATAAATTTATATATTTGTAAACGTTCATTGAAGTAGACTTTTTTATTATTTATTGTGATAAAAATTGTGATATTATTTATTGTTTTTTCTACGTTTTGAACGGTGTTATGGATTTATTTTAGAGCTCCGATCGATGAAGGCAGAGAACGGTCTATTGTAGTCGAAAGTGGTTTATCATCGGCCGACGGTTTGGCGGTAGATTGGATTTATGGTCACATTTACTGGACGAACGCAGACAAAGATTCCATAGAATTGGCCAATTTCGAAGGCAACATGCAAAAAACATTATTCAAATCAGAACTAAAAGAGCCTAGATCGATTGCTGTGGATCCACTCAACGGGTAAGAATATACTATACGTTATGATTAATATGGTATTTTTCAGGGATTTCATTTGTTTAGGCTTTTCTATATGCTTCCACTTTAATAGTCAAACGACATTGTATTTTTGACATTTTCAATAGTTAAATTTTAATAAATAGTTAAACGAATAGTAAGTTAACACGATCTGAAAATGAGACTGGGCAATGGACTTTCTTGTTTTCAGGAAGCCCACTGTAAAGTATGGGTTTTGTCCCTGTACAAAAAAAAAAAATAATAACAATAACAATACAGTAGTTTGTTGTATTTTGGTACAATAGCACCCAAAACAATGAGCACCGTTGCAGAAATGAAATCATAATTACACCTGCAGTACACGCGCGTCATACCGATTTGATTTGTATAAAAACACGGTCGGTTTTGATTTTGCGTTCCAGGTGGTTGTACTGGAGCGACTGGGGCAGCAACGCCAAAATCGAACGAGCCGGCATGGACGGCACGCGTCGCCAGGTGATCGCATCGTTCGACGTGAAATGGCCCAACGGACTCACCCTGGACCTGGTGTCAAAACGGCTGTACTGGGTGGACGCCAAGCTCCACACGATCTCGTCGTGCAATTTCGACGGCTCCCAGAGGCGCTTGGTGCTATTCAGTCCCACTTGGCTGCCACACCCGTTCAGCATATCCACGTTCGAAGACTCCCTTTACTGGTCCGACTGGAACCAGAAAGCAATAATCAAGGCCAACAAATTCAACGGTTCCAACATAACCACAGTCACCGCCTTGCACATGGTACTAACGATATGTAGCATACACACTCAGTGGTGTTCCCATAGGCCGCAGTGTTTCTCAAACTTTTTACTATGGTGACCCACAAAATTACTCTTGTTCGGGTAGGCGATCCACACCCTTTCCACAAAAAAAAAAAAAAAAAATCAAGTTTGCTAGGTATGATAAAGTAACATATTTTTTAATAATTTTTTATTGTTAATCATATCATTTCATTTAAATAAATCTTGATGGTTTATCGACAAAAGATTATCACAACGATATAATGTTCACAGTCATTAGCGTGTTTACCGACAACACATAAGAACAAATTTCCCATTCTCGCAATAAAATCATATTAAAGCAAACAATAAAATTAGCATAAATATGTATTCCTTGTGATAAGTTAACGAACTGCAACCCATCAAAACATTTTCGCGACCCATAGGTTGAGAAATACTGCTATAGGGTGTACTACATATAGGGTGCTATACGCCGTATGCCCTCAACTTTATTTTGAAAATGCATGGATATACTGCGTAGGTATAAACTTTCAAGAAGTTCGCAAAGAAATATAAAACATGATATAACAAATGATTTAACAATTATTATTTTAATACATTTTGTAATGGATATTCATTTTTTTACCTCAGACGATCAGCTCATTACTATTTAAATTTTTTCTTTTTAACATCCATTTACATATCTATATTTACACCCTCTATCAAAACCGTATTTGTCATAAAAATTGTCATATGAGACACTCGTCAGTGTGTAGTATAACTCTCGACAAAATTGATGGGAACATCACTGTACAAACCTATTGTCGCGTGATGTTAGGCATATTAATGTATTATAATATAATAATATATAAAATGCGCCTACATAACTTATCGCGCATCACACGTTGTGATCATGATATGGCTTGAGCAGGATTTTATAGTTCAGTTATTAGTGTAATAACCAGTATAATATGCAAAAACAAATTTTCTTATTTCTAGAACTTACTCGCCAATTAATAACTAGTATAACATACTAACCTGATGGCTATAACAAATGCATCGCATTATTAAATATTTTACATATTTTACCAATAGTTTGAAAATAATATTTTTCAAGTTCTTCTCACATTAATAGTAATGGATTCGAATAATTTTACCTTCGTGGAGAAGACCAATTATAACATTACAAATGTATTGACCATTGACGTCCAGGATCTCATCTATTGAAACCCAAATCAGCCGATAACCAATTTTTGATCGAGCACGAGAATTAGCATTTTTATAAATTGTAGAAACATAATTTTTGTAAATTGTAGACTGGTCTGGTCGTCCAGAAGTATATTTTTCTAAAATATACTTAATTCATGAATGATATAACTTCCATAAAGTTATATTAGATTCTAACATTGCTTGACATATACCTAGATGAAAATATTCTGGTTTATAAAAATGGTACTGTTATTAAAACCGTTTAAATTAGTAACATTTACGCAACACACGTCATACTAATGAAATAATAATAAAATACTTCTTTTCTGTCTCACTTTAATCGTATACATGATACATGGTTAAATAATACATATGTAATTCTATCAGTCGTCCGATCAAAATAAGTTTAGATATAATAGTATATATTATACTATGTATTTACAACAATTTGACAAACAAACCAAAAACTATTGATATTTGTGAAATAAATATCATTTAAAATTAAAAATATTATAAAAATTTAACAATATTCTCAAAAATTCATAACTATGCAATTATATACATTATGTTCAAAATATGCAAAAAGAAATTGTGCTTAAACGAGAATAAGTCAAATCGTGGACAAATCAGACAATCATTCAATTTGGACTTAAAGAAAAACATACAAATGCATATAAATCCTAGCTCTATAATAGCCCTAGTTATAACTATAAGCGCAATTTGGGGGGGGAGACTTAGAGGGAATTAGCCCATTAACCACTTCAAAAATGTACTCTTGAATCCTTCATAAATTATTTAATATACATAATGCAGTAAATGTTGTTTGAAAAGCCCCTCTAAGTCAAAAACTGAAATTGCGCCTACGATAATAACCCAAAAAAAGAATGCACAATATTTCATTAGGTTTTTTATACTACAGATTGATACTACAATCATTTGACAAAAGTTAGACTTTGGCAAGACATTTCGGGGAGAGTTAGAGTTCTAAAACCCTATCCCCCGCGTACGCCATTGGTTGCGATAGCGATTGTGTCGTTCGTAATATCGCGTGCGTGGCGAACCTAAACCGTGTTTTTTATATGTCACATATTTTTATACGTTGCTGTTATTCGCTGTAAATGTGCCTCGTCTGAGAAATAATGAGAACTCCCATGCAGTAATAAAATAATACCCATAAAGTGCCTTGATAGAAAGTCTTATCTGTAGTCACCATAGTATATAATATACTTAAATAAATTATCGTTTCACAGACCCAGAACCCGATGGTCGTGCACGTATACCATCCTTACAGGCAACCGGACGGTATAAACCACTGCGCGGCCGTTAATGGCCATTGTTCTCACTTGTGTCTTCCGGCACCGCAAATCAACAGCGAATCGCCGAAAATCTCGTGCGCTTGTCCCAACGGTCTTATGTTGATGTCCGATGGTCTCATGTGTGCCGAAGAAGGTAAGTCATCGATGAATAATATACTTCCCCTATGCGCACTACTACAATATATGCGCCTCGTCGTTTTTTTTCTATCAGAACTAACTTGTTTAATTTGTTTTATTTTTTATTTTTGTTGCTGTTCTAGTAAACTTGATATTTGTTTTTTTTTCATACTTTATTTCTACAACATATTAGTATTATAACGTTTTTCTTGTTTTTGTTTTCACCGTTTTTTGTTTTTGATTGAATAATTACAGTTGTTAAGAACAAAACAAACAAACACAGACCTTATAAAATATCCAATAGTACGCTGTTAAGTGAGTATATCCGTCGACAATATCTGTGTACATATACGTGTTCTTCTTCTTTCTTCTGTGAAAAACTATACTATAATACTTATGTAAACACACACGCTTATACGGTGGTTGGTTAACGGTTCTACCTTGTGCATTTTCCATATTTTCTCCACATTTGTGCCTACACGCTCTAACACATATAACATTCATGTTTTCGTATTTTTTTAAAATTTATATTGTACTTACCGGCTATTATCGAATCAACGTTAAGACCGTGCATATAGATCAGGGGTCGGCAACTGGCGGACCACGGTCCGGATCCGGACCGCGAAAGGCAAAACTCTGGACCTTGTCAACTTTGTACTTCACAATGTTATTTACTGTAATATTATTCTTATCAATAGAGAATATTTATTTTTATTATTCGTTCAATAGGTTGAGTAAAATACACAAAATTGACATCGAAAATAGGAAGTTTATGAACGAGTGGACTGAAAGGGTTGGAGCCATTCCAGTCTATTTAATTTTTTTACTGGACCTCATTGATTTATTATTTTAATCTTTAGAACTCCAATAGAAATTACTTGTCGACCCCTGATATAGATCAAACGTCGTATCAAGTTATCGATTTATAGTTGCAAACATCTGCCATTTTAAATATGAAATTGATCTGCCAAAGGTTTTACATATTACACTTTTTCGCTGTTGCTAAAAGTTTACTGCACCGTTGTAATTTACAAAAAAAAAAAAAAAACTTTTCACCTCTTAACTAAATACGTGATGATAATAACTGCAGACTACACTACTGCTGATCAATATGGCTGAGTTGATTTTGTTTTATGAGTTTCGAAGTAGAAGCGAGCCTTTTTCTCATACCTTCAAAAAACTTCGCGGGCCCACAGGACTTTATAATAAATGCGTGTTAAGATTTTATAATATCTCACGAATGCTCTTGATTTATTCTCATCACCTCGAGGGTCATTTTATTTTTCCATTAAAATAAAAAAGAAACTATATTCTTTCGAATGTTATGAATTCACTTAAAAGTTTGAGCGGTAGAAAAAAACTTCAAGGTATTTAGAAAGTATATTTTTTACTGAATATTTTATTATAAAGATGTTAAAATAAGCAAATTTTACTATGGGATAGTATATTATTAAATTATTTACATGTTCCCAAGATTTTTTTCTTTAACCGAACTCGATTTCACTAAAAATTACATAGATACTTATACAGGTATATTTTAGCATGATTCGAAAATAATTTATTTCAATCTTGTGAAGAGTTGCTTTTTAAAATCTCAATGAACCGGAAAAGTCAAATTTATGCATTTATTCAAATTCTATGTATTAACATCTATATCAAAAGACTTCATTAAACATCGAGTGAATAAAACTTTACTCTAAATAGTCTGAACCTATGTCAATTGGAGTTTTCGGTTATTCAACTATTTTCGAATTTTGTTTTTGTTATTAAAAACTAAAAGCGCTTTTAGTACTAAAAACATATAGCATAGTAAAGTTTATCGTCCTTTGTAACATCAATATTCTACTATACATAGAGTCTAAAAAGCTTCGTTATAAGTCGTCACTAAAAGTTCATCAATCGGAATTCGTTGTTACTATTATAAGATTGCATTTTTTCGAGGCCACAAAATTGACATCATTTTCAACCGAGCTAAACAGAACATATTTTTAATATTCTCTGATTAAGATTTTCATCAGCCTGCGTCAATATAGAGGACGACGACTCATCGATCATTGATTGCACTGTCATATAACTTGTATATCTACTATACTATCGCATTATTGACTACAACATCATCTGCAAGGACGATGCAAACAGCCACATTAACATACACCATCGTTATACAATGCCTACATGATTTTAGCGTCACACGTTCTGTACCTAACATTTAATTGTTTTTTTTTTTTCAAATAAAATCGAAAACAACACATAACGTGTGCAGGATGTACTGTATTGGCAAAACTGTTAATTAATTATATTTTTTACTAATCGTCATAGCAGTGACAGCGCGAAAATTTAATCAAAAGGCAGTATACATTTTTAAGCAAAAATATGATGAGCGAGGGTTCCCTATAAAACGTGTTCAGATCATAATATTATAGTGTCAAGAAATGTGCAAAACGTGTAAACTCAAAAATCCGATCGATTAGTTGTACATATATACTGTATAGTATCGGCCAACGGGGTCGTATTGCAGCAGACAGCAGAAAGTCCTCTGCTATTTTATTTTATATTTTTTATTTGAGTTTGCCATTATGTCACACAGAGTCTGCACAAATGTGTGTATATGTAGAACCGTTTCACCAATCGGTTTCGGTCTGTGCAAACATCGCTTTACGACTCTATAAAATACGTACATCAACATGATGTGTACTTACGCTTTACGACGGTTGTCGAAAGATAAACGCGAAGGTCGGTGTTTTATTTTTTTCTCGTTCTCGCATCAGTTCGAAAACGTTTTGGCTCGAATTTGGCTTTGTTTCGCTATCCGTCCTGTGTACCGTGTAATAATAATAATAATAATAATAATAATAATAAAAATAATAATAGTAAACGCGCTTTTGAAAATGCACGAGCACGCACTATATACACATCGTACGAAAATAGAACCCAACGTTCGACATTCGGCGGAGGAGGAGGGGACCGTGATGGTCTAGGATGTCTGTGTCAATGCGCCCCACGCCATATTTTCCGCGTGGCAGTACAGTATACCTATACGCTCCGTCAATGAACGTCATCGATGTATACACACGTACAAGTGTAAAAATAATAATAATAATCATTGGCCGCCGGAGACGGGTTTTTAACGTGGGCAACGACGATTATAATAATTATTCGAAGTCATTAAATATTCTAAACAGAGGCTTTGAACCTTGAAATGCTGCGCAGCAGGAATTGAAGAAAAAAATCGAATCGCGCACAGTCCTTGACGCGGTCTTGTGTACGTCTTTATTATATATATATATATATATTAGAATATTTACGTCGCACAATATATACATACGTGCGTATACGCGTACTCTCGGAGTTACAAGTTTATTTCCGTGGCAAATATTATTTATACGAATCAGTGTTCTGTCTGCTCTCGCGCATATATAATATTATAAACCGTGTACTCGTTATTGTCGTTTGAAATATCCGTCGTAGCCAACCGATATAATAATATATTAGGCACGCAGACATTAATATTATTATAAAGTAAGTAAAAACGCTTGGCATTTTCGGCCACGATAGTGCGCGCGCTCGCCGTAGTGTTGTCTCCGGTTTGTGACCGTGTAACACCTATAGGGTAAGTGCTTTTTTTTCCACTCTCGCGCTCGGCAAATTCTTCTTTTCCGAGCAGAAATTATTTTCTTTTTGGGCAGAAGCTTTAACGTTCTCGCTTTGTCTATATCCGAAATCGAAAATACATACTAACGTATATTATAACTGACTATACCATTTGTCGTCGTCGATTCTCTAAGGAGGATTTCTCGTCAGCCGATTCGCTTGCCATTTATTTATATATTATATACATTATATAATAATATATTCAATAACTTTTGCGACTACCACAATAACAAATCTGCGTTGCACACAATATTTGTTTACCTGTACACGTCGCTATGATATATATGACGCCTCAACGTCACGTTTTATCGCCAGCCCGCGTCTTTGGTCGTACACGCATTTTAATTTTACTCGCTGTTTATATTCTGTATCCGGTGATGGGTAATGGTGGTGGCAGAATTTATTTTGACCCAAGTTCACGCTGTATACACGCAATTATGTGTATTTATTTTATCTTGCGGTCTTCCTGCGTACATTATTATATGCATGTCCACATTTAACACTCGTCGCTCTCGTTGCAGATATGAACAGAACGATGACGGAAATCAACGTCAACGATCACAAGGATCAAGAAGACAGCGGACTCATAGCCGCCATAATCATATTCTCCGGTTCGCTATTGATAACTTTGGCCGCCCTGGTGAGTGTACCTACATATTAAATTAGCTCTATATTTTATAACTTCCAATATTTTTGTCGAATACAATTGTAATGATGCGTGGTAAATGCACTTTATATAGTTAAACCATTACGTGCAGGGCTTAACATTTACCATTTTTCGTACTACACACATGGGTATCAAATAAAAAAAAATTGTAACATGTGATGTATAATCTACAGTTAAAGATGAGTTTTGCCTAACCTTCTAAAAATCGATTTTCAATCATAATAGAAATGTTGTAATTTTTTCTAAACTTATTTGTAACCTATTGCATATATGATATTTGTTTATGTAAGTAGGTATAACTGTTTTTGGGACTTAAACGAATAAGATTTTACTACAAAGTTTCAAATTTCGTAGTGCATAAAATGTGTCGTAGTACACACCACATTTAGTCCTGCTACATCACGACCGCATCGTTGTTCTGCACTTATAAATAATTATAAATCTCTACAGCAGCGTATCGTAGCGGCTTAGAACTATAATATAACACATGTACCACTGTGCAATATACGATTACATCACCATGGTGTAGGTAAAATTTGTTACCGTCGTGGCTTCAGGCGTCAGTCGTTAGTGCCAAAAAACTTGATTTTCATTTCCGCCAAAACGAAAAAGGTTCGATTTTCTTTTCTGTCAAATATATTTCTACCTCTCTAAATTATAGCTTATAGGCGGTTCTTATGGGCCCCCAACAATTTTTGTAATTACCCAAGTTGTATGAGCTTGACTCTTAAATAAATCATGAGGCATTTACGTTAAATAATGGTTTTTTATTCAAATAACTATTTAAAATAAATAATAATTTCCATTTCATTAATGAACAAGAGTTTTTATTTATTTATTTCAAAATAGCATGTTATTTTTCGATAGATTATAAAAAATGAAATATGTTCATACATATAATATAGTATAGAAAATTAATTTAATAATTAAAATCAATACAAGTATTTTGTTCCACTTTTTGGTAAAATATGGTTAAAACTAGTCAAAACTTAAGATACTACCATATTATGTGTAGATATATGACATCAGATTTTAAATTTAAAATATCTAAGTTATTTTGTATCACTTTTTAATCAAATATAAATGGTTAATACTTAATACTAATAAGAGGCAATGTAATGTTAATATAATATATTAAGTCTTTATATCACTTACAAGATAAAATAAATAAGTATAAATAGTATCTATAATATTACAAATTATTATAGACAAATTTAGATATCTATTTATAATAGGTAGGAATATTACTTCGTGAATTGTAGTTTTATTGGCTTACCCCGACTCTCGATTTACATCGATAGCACTGTTATAGCCAGCTATAAACTCCATCACAACGATGTATATGAGATAAATATATTTGGCGGGAACGAAAATCAGACCTATTTCGTTTAGGCGGAAACGATGACCGTCCAATGTCTCGTATACGCACCATCGCGGTGTAACTTTACGCACACGATTGAGTTTACCTATACGCACCGGCAGGCTTTGAGCTCATATTATTATATATTTCGATTTCTGTTTGGGTTTTACAACCGTACTCTTTCAACAGGGGGCTTTCTTGTTATACCGGCACTACTTGCACCGCAACGTGACCAGCATGAACTTCGACAACCCAATCTACAGGAAAACGACCGAGGATCAGTTCACGCTGGAGAAGAGCCAATATCAACCGGCCAGAGTGTATCCCACGTCCATCGGCGAAGAGGTAAACTTCAACGTTATCATTTAAAAAAAAAAAAAACCCCCGTCAGTTCCGTCGCCTGAAATACGGTTTTCGATCATTTCTGCTCTTAATATATTTATTTGTTTTGCCTTTTTACACGCTGCGTGTTAGTTTTTTAACGACAACTCGGTAAGTCCAAAAACAATAGACGAGTACCGTATACAATATTATGATCAGTATCTGCTGATACATAATCGTAATCGTACGCGTCTCGTTCACGTCTCTGCGTTGCCCGTGGAACGTGGATGTCTAATACGTAGCACCTTGAACTAAATAGTGTGTATTTATTTTCCGTGTTTTTGTTTGATTGCAGGCCCAAGAGCCGTTGACTCGTCCTGGCACCAACGAGTACGTCTAAAGTATAGACCGTTTTAGTTTCTCTGCACACAACACTAGTCAATGGAAAAAAATAAAATAAAATAAAAATAAAAATAAATGAACCACACAAATTGTTGTTCACGAAAGTGCAATATTGTGCCCAGCCGACGACAACTCGCATGTCTGGCAAGTTACCAATTTCACGCGCAAATTCGCTTCAAGTGTTCAATTTACCCAAATGACGTTATCTTCTTCCCCTATTATTTTATTTTTTTATTTTTATTAATTTTATGTTGTACAACATTCAAAGTCTTCCCAGCGTACACGTAATAATTATTATAATACTTCCTCACGCCAATATTTTTACGAAACAGTTCCTATTGTATAATTTGTTTTAAGTTGTGTTATTAATATTAATGTAAAAAGGAAAAAAAATCAAATATTTTGTTTAAGCTATGCGGTTTGCCTTTAACGACTGAGGTGTACGTGCCAAAAATTATGAATTGAGTTTTTTGTTTTTTTTTTTTTATTTATTATTATTGTTTGTTGCTCAAAAAGTAGGAATCCCTTGATCTGCATCAGTTCGCTCGTTTGTTCAATTATTTTAATCGATATATTAATGTTATTGTCCCTTCTGGTTTGTTTTTTTTGGAAAATTAATGAAATGAAATTATTTGTAACTTTAGGGAATCTACGATATGTGTATATTATATTATATATAGTTAGTGTCATTATTACTGTTGATTAGTCAATGTAGCTGCTAATTATACTTAACTATATATTATTATAGTTCCGTTATTTATTGAACATATTTTTTAAGCTTGACGTCTTATTAGATCAAAAAAAAAAATCGTATTTTTAATTGAATATAATTTTTACCTATAATATACATTATACATATATATATATATATATATTATACGTGTATAGTAAATTATAAGATACCAGTTAGGCCTAGCGGGTAGTAATGTATATGTATCGGTTTCAATTCGAAAACGGTGAGCCGTTTTAACGCTGCAGTGGTTCGCAAAAAAAAAAAATATATATAAAATAAAATATAGAAACATCAGATTGGTGGAAAGGATGTGTACTCAACTCGTGCAATCCACTTACATCAAAAACACTCACGGCGTTATACCCGTTAACAAGACCTAACACAATATTAAACTACTTATTGTGGAGACTCGATGTAAACAGTCATTATCATCGTTCTAACAATATGATATATAATTATATTATAATATATTATGTATGTATATGTACAATTTCGTTAGATAAATAATAGTATTTATTATTTAACTGTGATTTTTTTTTTCGTTTTTAAATATATTTAATAATTATTATTATATTATACGAGAGTATATATTAATATATACATATGATATAAATATTAGTGAGGCTCGTTTTGTAAACTCAAACAAATAGAGAAAAGTGGTTTGTTAATTTATGTGTTTCTTTTTTTTTTTTTTTTGATCGATGGAAAAAATATAAAACACGTTCCATTATTATGCGTATATGTGTGTTTATTAAGATAAAGTGTATTTTTTCATCATAAATGCATTTCCTTTTAAAACTATTTGGGTTTTATGCGAAGAATTTCACGCCCGATCCGCCTTCCAACGTGAGTATTTCCGCCTGCTGACGCCTCTCCAACACTCGCAACGCTTTGGCCAGTACGCCGTCGTCGATGCCGTTCAGTTCTGAAAAAGAAAACAATATCACAGGCATTGTAGCGAGTACTTATTACAAAGAAAACTTATTACAGTGCTCGAATTGATAAAATCAAAGCGAGAGTAGACTTCGCCGTTCACTCGGGGAATAAAAGCGTATTCTTAATGTTTATATAACATTTTCCTTTTCTCTCTCTTTCCGTACAGCACGAGGGGCTACGCCCATCACATCCCCACTGACAACTACCCTGGGATTTTTATTTTAAACATTTGTTTTTATAGTCAAATCGTTTGCAATTGTAAAAAAAAAGCCCGGATTAAAATCGAGTACAATTATATAGTTAAGCTTAATATTAATATCGAAATGCTAAAAAAATTGATGCTGAAGTTCAAAACCGTGACCGCATCATCGAAATAGCAAAAGTTTTAAAAATCAATACACGTTGAAATCGAAAGCATTTTTTTCGAGACCGACACTTATAATCGAAAACATTACAATAATATGGCGAGTTAAATATTATAATCTGATTATGTTTTTTGTAATCATAGATATATCGTTGAAAATATTGGGTATATTATTTTTTATGTGCTAATCTTATTTTTTTTGTACGTTATCAAAACACTACTATACCAATTTAATCTTTAGTAAATTATTTTCTCACAGTTATTAGTACAGTTATCATTAATATCATCATCAAGTGTCATACAGATTCATTTTTTATTATGTTTCAATAACTGGACCTCCCTCATTCAAACACACAGATTTCTATAAATGCTTTTAAAAATCAATTTTTGAATTCTACAGCAATACTAACAAATATACAACCCGAGTTTTCCAATAATGGTTATAAAAATCTCAATGATTTATCTTGTTTTCAAGCACCAACTAAGAAAATGATTGATAACCTCACGTTATTAACTTTAAAGTAACGCCAGTAACGGTTACAAGATAACGCAAAACTACTATGGTAAAACAATAACATGTGTTAATTTACGATTACGAGCTAAATAATGTGTTCTTTACCAAATATAGTCTAAGAAAAGACACTTTCTCTACAACAAACGATGTTGTTGAAGTCACAAGAAAAAAATCGATTTTATACAGAAATCTGGAAGAAAGTGGTTACGCGTACCTAATATTTGTAAATATGTAGCACATAAATATAGATCAGTTCAAACGCCAATAGATAATTATTATTGTTTTTTTTTTCATAATTAATAAAAGGTAAAATTTATGCTACATATAAATTATAATACATGCACAATAAAAAAAAACATGTATATAATAACAACAAATAAGATGAAAGATAGAGGGGAGAGGATAAAGTAGAGAGGGAGCGATACTCATCCTGCAGTGATATATATAGATCCTTCTGCGACAGGATTATTTTTCTATTAATTGTAAATTGTAAGTAATTAATATTCATTTATATTTCAAACAAATTGTATTGCGTATAGAAACATGAATCATGTCAGCCCAATAGTATATTGCATTATAGTCGAAAAAAAAAGTATAAGTTGTAGTAGTAGAGAAAAAAATTGCAGAGGTACACTTATAAGCGTTTAGAATACTGTGTCCGAATCTCTGCCTTCAAATCTAGCACCTAGTCCCTTCGTGGATATCGTTGGCCACTTACCGCCACTGTCGTTTGCTATCTCGAAGAACGTACACACCGTGTTGAGCATGGCGTTGTCCTGAGCCCATTTGTACACGATCGACGCCCATTCGTCTAACGTGTGCCAATAAACGTGCCATCTGAAATGAGAAAAATATAAATATAATATAAAATCCCAATTCGTCATCCAGACTTGGAAAAGACTTTGTAAATTGAAAACTCGTTCGCACAAAATTTACTTTTAACATCTGAATAATATATAGTTATCTAATAAACACACTATATTAATACATTAATCGCGAATTGCGGCACGTGCACGGTTGTTTGAAATCTCAAGAATTCTGTGTTACGACCCTTTGGACGTGTTTAGCCGGGTGGGATGATTGGTAAATACTCTGGTTAATACCAACAATCATCGAAATAACAACGAATAGCGAATTCTGGAGAACATTATTAGCGATCTAAAAACTCACAACGAACTCGAACCCTTCGTATATTCGTTAAACTTATATAACATACACAATATTTATTATATAATATTACCTTAACATAACTATCAAGCCCTCAACTCATACTTTAGATTTCTAGAGTTTAATTATCCGTAAGTTGGAAAAACTATCGATGCTTAAGTACACTGCACAACGTTTGAAATAGTCTAATTTCAACAAATCTCTCAGGTTCTTTCTCTCTCACCGCTCTTCACTCTTTATCAGTGCTTTTTACATCGCATTTTCGTTTTTAATTTTAATTACCTCTATAAATAATTATGTACTTCAATTTCAAAACTAATTAATAACTAAACGCGTTTCTTTACGGAAAATAATTTACAGGTAGGTATCTAGCTTACAAAGACTTTATACATATAAAATTATGTAATACGCACAGGGATGTTATCATCCCTGTGCGTATCATCCCTATTAGGGCTCGCTTATGCGAGCCCTAATAATATTTAAAAAGTAATTCGAAAGTATAATTACGCGTATTTTCTATCGGGAACTAAAGTGCACCAAATTATATATAGCAAATTATAATGGTTTATATGAAATTTCCGTCATGATGTCGAATCCGCCAGAAGAAGATTGAAGATATCGAGGAGTATTATACAACAAAATACATATAATACTATACATTTACTAGGTGTTCATTATATATGGAAACAGAGAAGCAGCTTATCCATACATTTAATGAGACAACGTTGATTAGACATAGGGATATTATATTATAATAATTGATACATGGGAAATATGAAAATACGATTACAATATACAACTGTGTTTCCATACACCATACATAATAAACACATTGTATACATATTGAACGCAGGGTAATAAGTAATTTGAATGCAACTATACATGATTTAATTCAATGGCTTGCAACATAATATAAATAAATAAAACATCAACGCACAAGAGTGTGTGAGTTGCATCTATAGTATAATATAACAAACCAATTACCCTTAGCCAAATCGTATTATATAATTTATATTACCTAATTAACGTAACGAATAAAAACGCGTACTTATACGACTTAAAATCGATAAGATAATAATAATATTGTGTACCTTGTTCTCGACTTGTCCAACAGTTCAGCGTTTCCCGTCCTCTGCAATGCTTCCAAGACCATGGTGATCGCTTCGGGTGACAGTTTTCCTGTACTCAAGAGAGAAAAAACCGGTATTAGTACACCGCAGGTCATCGAAGGTTTTGTTGGTCGATCTATGTAGAAGTAATGCGATAAATCACCGCGTTCGAAAAGCCATTCTCCAATAGCGAATAGGCAAATGTTACACACCATGCATATACATGGATATATATGTAGTATGTAAATACTTTTGTATTAAACAACTTATCCTGATATTAAAATAACTCAATCGGGACACATATCATTGTTAATAATCATTTTAAACTAAACTCTCGAGGGGATCGGAAACGTGTCGGTTTGCTGTCTACAACATCCAAACATATATAGGTATTATATAATATATTGTACAACATCCTACGCACAACACAATCAGGAATGGAAATATTATCTTTCCGACGTAAGATTCAGATTCATTTTAAAAGAGATAGACTCTTTACGGTTTCCATTGGTTCACCGCAATTCATCTACAATTTACTCGTAAAATTTGTTGGGTGTAGGCAGGGTATAGCGAAATCATCGTGAAAACGTGGCGGCTACCCGAAAGTACACTGCGGTAGTTTTGTCGATGTTACTTTTTACACTGTGTAAAATACCCGTATAGAGTAATATAAAGTATAGCAAATACAGGATGGTCAGGATGTTTCTGAAATGGTTGAGATAACTATAGTACAAACGTGGTTCAAAAACGATTTTACACATCGACTCGTAAATAAGAAATTTGCAAGAAATATCAAACGAGTATCGATTTTTACATTTAAGATAAATGTTTTCTAAAGAAAAATATAATTAAATGAAACCAAGGTTTTGAAGATGGGAGAAAAATGTCATAAAAATTTTCATTGGTCCCCGACCCAGAGAGTACGCTTAAACTATATACCTAAGCTACCCCAGAAACACCCTGTAAACGTAATGAAATAGTATGATAAATAATGATAATAGCAGTGTGCAAGAAATAATATCGACGAAAATGTTTTCACAGGCAACGGATTCGCGTTGTATACATATTAAAATATAACCCCTCCCTGGATAATGGCAATGACGCCAGTAACAGCGTTTGTAAAGAATAGAACGAACGATGTGCAGCAAAAGTATAGTGTTACTCTGAGACGTTTTATAACGAGAGCAGGTATATGACACAAGCGCTGCTGCGAATTCAATTGTAATGTGATTTCCGACGGGGACATGAGTAGGCAAGTAGGTGTGCACGCGATGCAAAGTTAATAATAAAAAAACGGATGGGCCTCGCTTTGCTGTACAGTTGGGGGTGGAGTGCACCTCGTTTATAGGATAGGTCCATTTTTACAATGGATTTGTTAAATTTGAATGCAATGATAGATATCATTCTATACGAATAACGATTCTGAACGGAGTTAATATGTTTGTCTAAAATGTGTATACCTATAATAATATAGTACTTATATTTAAATTGAATTATAATGCAATTTCGTAAAAATTTAAATTTCAAACAGTCATAAATTTTTTCTTTTAAGTCCGGTAGAAATTTTTTTTATATATTTTTGAAGATTAGCTTATGGACAACCTAGTGTTAAAATTTTGAACCTTAAGTATAAACAGAAAAATTTTTATGAATTTTCAACTACAAAATAACTTGCAAATTATCGCGATTTTAACATATTTTATACAAATTTGAACTTTATGGGCTTATAAAAAAAATTTGAGAGAAACGATCTCCGATATTTTTTTAGTTATAACTTATAATTAATCCTTTGATACATTTTCAAGAGTTTTCAGACGGCCAAAAAAAATTTTATAGATATTTTTAAAAAAAAAACTTACAAAAATCGAAAATTTAAATTGTCTATAAATAAGTCAAAATATGTCAAAATACTTTGAAAACTTTACCATGTATAGAGAATGCCAATATAAAGATTTGGTGAAAATTTCAAGTTGTTGCGGTTTTTGGTTTTTGAGTTAGAGCATTTGAAAAAAATATATTTTGTAAAAACGTGATTTTGCGTAAAATTTCCCGTTTTTTCGTAATTTTTTTATCGTTTTTTACGATTTTTTAAAAAAAGTATTGAAAATGTTGGATTTTTGACTTACCCAAGTACCATCTAAATTTACTTTCCTTTCAGAAAAGTTGCTGTTTAAGAAAATCGAAGCATTTTTACTACCAAAAATCGTGTCTTCAGACATAAAAAAAAACACACATCATTGTAAAACCAATAGATTCCATCATTCCGTTCAGAATCTAAAAATAAATGAACACATTCGATATATATATATATATATATATATACATACATACATATTAAATTATATTATCAAGTAGTATATACGTGCTTTTGCATCCCACATGAGTGCAACTACTGTACGGTAATCGGAAACGAATTGAATTTAAAGCGAATGCTTTTTTAATGCGCATTTCAAAGATAATTCTTTAAACGTACAGACAAAAAAAAACAATCATTTCATTTTAATCTTATTTTAACTTAACAGACGTTGTGTATTTCTTCTCGTTGCAATTCTCGCTATTTTATTCATGGGGTTATACAAAGAATTACAAAAATCAAAACGTTATATGATGAAATAATAACCTTGATGGATGGGTTTTAGGAAAATATTTTAAGCTCAAGTCGATAAAATATTTCAGACTGAAGAAAATTCAAAAGTTGTGGTGATAAAAAGAAGTTAGCAGAATTGATTTTATGATATACAATATATATTATTTTTAGTTTGATAAAATCAAACATAATTCTAAATTCCTTATTTTTTTTCTACATCAAAATATATAAATTTGATGTTTTTGAGTTTTAGCACATTTAAAAACATTTCTTGTCGGATAATCGTCTTATTTTACCACGTGATTTGAAAATATTTCAAAACCAGAACTATAATTTACTATACAATGTTGGTACTTATACTTGTTTAATTAAATATTTAATAAAACCAGAAATATTTTTTATTACTTTATAAAAAAATATATTTTAAATTGTTAATTTGTTCTCAACAGTTTATTCAACCAATACCCATCGGCAATACGAAAATAAAAAAGAATAACTAGACATGACTTTTTTTTATATCAAGGTTAATATAATTTTATATATATAATAATGTAAATACAAAAAAATAAAAGTTACAACCTTGATTTGATCTTAAAATGCTTTCTTATTGATATTTATTTGAAAAATGGACAATTATGAAAATATAAACCAAAACAAATTTATTTATCTAATATTTTTTGCATAACGCGTTACATTTCAATACTACATTTTAAATGCATATTTAATACCTTGATGTTTCGAAGCAATTTTACGCGTACCTACATCAATATTTATCAACAAATTTTGGTTTATTTAGAACTGTAACCACTTAGTTTAAATAACTTTAGTCAGGAAAACTTTATATATAAAAAAAAGGTGCAATCAGATAGACAGCCCGGAAGCGTGTACAATAGTTATTGGTTTATTGTTTGAAAATAATTAATAGTTTTTTAATTTTTTTTATAATTTCCCAAGTTTCTCTTGTGAAAAAAAAAAATTAATCTATACCACAATAGTGTAAGATAAAATATTTTTATTTTAATATAATAATATATTCTTTTGACCGAGACAAAGTTTCCAATTTTTTTTTTTATCCAGAATTTTTTACTATCCGTTTGCGCAAACTTGTCTCATGTATACTATCCATATTATATTGTTACATATTTGAATTAAAATGAATAATTTCGTAATTTTTAATAAAGAAAATCAATCTTTATTTTACAGCAATCGAAACTGCACGTATACACCAAACAATAGTATCTATAATCACTCGCATCGATACACTATAGCTTCGTATACATTACATTTTGATATTTAAAGAATATGTTCAAAAATATGTTCAATTGTATTAAATAATAGCTGGCAGAAGTCAAACTTACGACATACGAAAAAAATAACCGGAATACATTCAAATTTATCGATTGGTTTTTGGTATTGTTTTTCGACAGCATTTTCATCCATGTAAGGATTACCGTTTGAAAATATTGAAGTATAATATATGACACGATTTCTCAGAAAAGAAACGCATAATATATTAATAAATCGAAACCTAACTCGTTTTGCTCGGATTCCGGAAAGTCTTATACAAAAATGATATAATAGTAAAGGTATAAAAAGTTCAGAGGCAAAGTCCATTTGTATATCCCCAACATGAATACGAATAGGTACACGACACTATACGATGATGGGATAAGAAGTGTACGAGTACTTTTTTTTAACTAGATTAAGTCATATATTACTTATTCGCAGTATTTCCGTTATTCGGCCAAATTTTTTTTTCTTGTATGTTTTGGTTATGACTTATTTTTTATTTTATCTTAGATTCGATAAGTTTTTTAATACATTTTTTGATTTTGCTATTTCAGCAAAAATAGAATAAAGGCGAAAAAAAATAGCTGAATTGCACAATAAAAGTCGATTTAATCTTTTTACGTCGAGAAATATGAGGTATATGACTATATTATATATACCTACATGAATATAAAAAATAAATTGAATTATATATGTATATTGTATACGCATACTACCATTTTTTCACATCACATTTTTTTTTTTTTTTAGAAAGTTACTGTTTGTATGTTTGTATTAACTATTATGCGTGTATATATAGTCAAAGTTAAACCGGCTGAAAATGCAAAACTTATCCAAAAAGAAATTGATCGCATGTAATGTAAATACTGCAGTTTTGTTACCGTTCAGTAGTATGCTACCTAAAACCTACGAAAACTGCGAGCACGTATACGACGAGTTAAACATTCATATAATAATTCATAGATACGACAATACAAGTTAAGTTTAATTTTGTTGCGTAATATATTAATGATTACAAGCTAATGGTTTTTTTTCATACTCCGATCGGATCAATGCACGCAAAAACTAATGTTCAATAGTAATTTTAATAATTTTTAGCCAAACGGAATTTTAATTTGAAACCACTACTTACACTACACTGCATCTTTTTCTGGTACGATTTTAATTATAGTTCTGTAATAACCATGTATCGAAAACCGAGGACTTAATTGCGACTGTAAAAGAATCCATAACAGTTTCCGCGTTTTTTGTACAAACATTACAAACCTTAGCCTATGACCATAGATTGTAATGTTATAATTATAATTATGTGACCTTAAAAATCATCTCATAATTATAAATTGCCCGTTAAAAATGCATAGTTTCGGTTGAAAACAAATAAGAAATAAACGCTGTTTTATTTAACAGTGTGTTTTCATTTAATTTTTTCTTTAGAGTTATTTAAATTTCACCAAACATTCATGCTTGCGCAGCTAAACACTCGCAGTTGAGATCGGAAATCGGACAATAAAATTAGAGATCATTTTTCAAAAAATTTTAATTTCAGAGCAGGTTTATATGATTTTTTTCTCAATAATTTTGTATTCCAATTGACTTGAAAATGATCGATTGTAAGATTAGCAATTAACATAGAATAAAAACAACCAGTTTTTATTATTAATAATACAATTATTTGTAGAATTAATTTAATTTTTTTGATTTAATTTTGAATTCTTATTTATTTTTCTTAAAGTACATTTTTTCTTGTAAAATCTACGGAACCCGGCAAAAATACTTTTTTTTCCTCATTTTATAAATGGCAATTGAAGTTATATCGTTGTATAGTTGAGATATTTTCATTTTATTTTTGCTCCAATATTTTGACAAATAAACATCAAATAAATATTTTATAAGTAAGCATAAATCCCATGCACGCATTACTAAATACCAAGTATACATCACTAGTATTGGCTTAAGGAAAACTACCGACTGCAATAATAATATAATATGAAGTTTGGCAAATGGAAAATAAAAAAATGTGTCTTTAAATGTGCAAACACAAACACGTCATGTGCGTATGATGAATGCAGTACTCATGCTAAAACACAGACAATAACTCTTAAGTCTATAGGAAAATCAAAAACGTGATATGGATTGCAGTAACACCGAGTAGGTATGTTGAACTCCGATTAAAAATAGTACAAATATTATTATTAATATGACACATTATAATATTTGAACAATAACATTTATTCAACGGGCTCCCACGCCCCAAAAACCCGTTGCAAATGATCCTGGAGCCCGGCGAGAATTCACACATTCTGGGAAACAACTTTTCCGCGGAAACGTCCTGCGACTGCTCACTTGCACCGCGTCGATTTTTTGACGTTTGACGTTTCTGCAGATAAACCGATCATCACGTACTAGCGACTAGCCAATAAAATCAATTTGTTTCTCTCTTCCTAAGGAGTTGTGTCTTCGCGAAGGGGGAGAAATAATATAATGAAAACCGAACACGGTCGGTGACGTATAAGATATAAATAAAATAGTATTTTACCGACGACGAGGTTGAAATAACAAGATGAACACCTGCACGTACAGGACAATAATATTCGGATGTTTTTAGTAGTTGATTTTCTTAAACAGCAACTTTTCTGAAAGGAAAATAAATGTATAGATGATACTTGGGCAAGTCAAAAACTCAAAAATCGAACTTTTTAAAAGCGTCGAAAAAAATTATGAAAAACGGGAAATTTTAAGCAAAACCACGGTTTGAAATTTTCACCAAACATTTAAATTAACATTTTCCATGCATGGTAACGTTTTCGAAGTATTTTGAAATACCGATAAAAAATACTTGGCTGACCGAAAACTTTTGAAAATTTAATACAAGGTTAATTATAAGTTTTACTTATTGTAAATAAAAATAATTAGAAATTCGTTTCACTCAAATTTTTTTTATAAGACTATAAAATTCAAATTTGTATAAAATATGTTAAAATTGAGATAATTTGCAAGTTATTTTGTTTTTAGAAAATTCATAAAATTTTTTCTGTTAATACTTAAGGTTCAAAATATTAACGCTAGGTTATCCAAATCTACTCTTCAAAAATCTATAAAAAAATTCCTACCGGACTATATGGAAAAATTTTTATGACTGTTTGAAATTTAAACATCAAAATATATAAATTTGATGTTTTTGAGTTTTAGCACATTTAAAAACATTTCTTGTCGGATAATCGTCTTATTTTACCACGTGATTTGAAAATATTTCAAAACCAGAACTATAATTTACTATACAATGTTGGTACTTATACTTGTTTAATTAAATATTTAATAAAACCAGAAATATTTTTTATTACTTTATAAAAAAATATATTTTAAATTGTTAATTTGTTCTCAACAGTTTATTCAACCAATACCCATCGGCAATACGAAAATAAAAAAGAATAACTAGACATGACTTTTTTTTATATCAAGGTTAATATAATTTTATATATATAATAATGTAAATACAAAAAAATAAAAGTTACAACCTTGATTTGATCTTAAAATGCTTTCTTATTGATATTTATTTGAAAAATGGACAATTATGAAAATATAAACCAAAACAAATTTATTTATCTAATATTTTTTGCATAACGCGTTACATTTCAATACTACATTTTAAATGCATATTTAATACCTTGATGTTTCGAAGCAATTTTACGCGTACCTACATCAATATTTATCAACAAATTTTGGTTTATTTAGAACTGTAACCACTTAGTTTAAATAACTTTAGTCAGGAAAACTTTATATATAAAAAAAAGGTGCAATCAGATAGACAGCCCGGAAGCGTGTACAATAGTTATTGGTTTATTGTTTGAAAATAATTAATAGTTTTTTAATTTTTTTTATAATTTCCCAAGTTTCTCTTGTGAAAAAAAAAAATTAATCTATACCACAATAGTGTAAGATAAAATATTTTTATTTTAATATAATAATATATTCTTTTGACCGAGACAAAGTTTCCAATTTTTTTTTTTATCCAGAATTTTTTACTATCCGTTTGCGCAAACTTGTCTCATGTATACTATCCATATTATATTGTTACATATTTGAATTAAAATGAATAATTTCGTAATTTTTAATAAAGAAAATCAATCTTTATTTTACAGCAATCGAAACTGCACGTATACACCAAACAATAGTATCTATAATCACTCGCATCGATACACTATAGCTTCGTATACATTACATTTTGATATTTAAAGAATATGTTCAAAAATATGTTCAATTGTATTAAATAATAGCTGGCAGAAGTCAAACTTACGACATACGAAAAAAATAACCGGAATACATTCAAATTTATCGATTGGTTTTTGGTATTGTTTTTCGACAGCATTTTCATCCATGTAAGGATTACCGTTTGAAAATATTGAAGTATAATATATGACACGATTTCTCAGAAAAGAAACGCATAATATATTAATAAATCGAAACCTAACTCGTTTTGCTCGGATTCCGGAAAGTCTTATACAAAAATGATATAATAGTAAAGGTATAAAAAGTTCAGAGGCAAAGTCCATTTGTATATCCCCAACATGAATACGAATAGGTACACGACACTATACGATGATGGGATAAGAAGTGTACGAGTACTTTTTTTTAACTAGATTAAGTCATATATTACTTATTCGCAGTATTTCCGTTATTCGGCCAAATTTTTTTTTCTTGTATGTTTTGGTTATGACTTATTTTTTATTTTATCTTAGATTCGATAAGTTTTTTAATACATTTTTTGATTTTGCTATTTCAGCAAAAATAGAATAAAGGCGAAAAAAAATAGCTGAATTGCACAATAAAAGTCGATTTAATCTTTTTACGTCGAGAAATATGAGGTATATGACTATATTATATATACCTACATGAATATAAAAAATAAATTGAATTATATATGTATATTGTATACGCATACTACCATTTTTTCACATCACATTTTTTTTTTTTTTTAGAAAGTTACTGTTTGTATGTTTGTATTAACTATTATGCGTGTATATATAGTCAAAGTTAAACCGGCTGAAAATGCAAAACTTATCCAAAAAGAAATTGATCGCATGTAATGTAAATACTGCAGTTTTGTTACCGTTCAGTAGTATGCTACCTAAAACCTACGAAAACTGCGAGCACGTATACGACGAGTTAAACATTCATATAATAATTCATAGATACGACAATACAAGTTAAGTTTAATTTTGTTGCGTAATATATTAATGATTACAAGCTAATGGTTTTTTTTCATACTCCGATCGGATCAATGCACGCAAAAACTAATGTTCAATAGTAATTTTAATAATTTTTAGCCAAACGGAATTTTAATTTGAAACCACTACTTACACTACACTGCATCTTTTTCTGGTACGATTTTAATTATAGTTCTGTAATAACCATGTATCGAAAACCGAGGACTTAATTGCGACTGTAAAAGAATCCATAACAGTTTCCGCGTTTTTTGTACAAACATTACAAACCTTAGCCTATGACCATAGATTGTAATGTTATAATTATAATTATGTGACCTTAAAAATCATCTCATAATTATAAATTGCCCGTTAAAAATGCATAGTTTCGGTTGAAAACAAATAAGAAATAAACGCTGTTTTATTTAACAGTGTGTTTTCATTTAATTTTTTCTTTAGAGTTATTTAAATTTCACCAAACATTCATGCTTGCGCAGCTAAACACTCGCAGTTGAGATCGGAAATCGGACAATAAAATTAGAGATCATTTTTCAAAAAATTTTAATTTCAGAGCAGGTTTATATGATTTTTTTCTCAATAATTTTGTATTCCAATTGACTTGAAAATGATCGATTGTAAGATTAGCAATTAACATAGAATAAAAACAACCAGTTTTTATTATTAATAATACAATTATTTGTAGAATTAATTTAATTTTTTTGATTTAATTTTGAATTCTTATTTATTTTTCTTAAAGTACATTTTTTCTTGTAAAATCTACGGAACCCGGCAAAAATACTTTTTTTTCCTCATTTTATAAATGGCAATTGAAGTTATATCGTTGTATAGTTGAGATATTTTCATTTTATTTTTGCTCCAATATTTTGACAAATAAACATCAAATAAATATTTTATAAGTAAGCATAAATCCCATGCACGCATTACTAAATACCAAGTATACATCACTAGTATTGGCTTAAGGAAAACTACCGACTGCAATAATAATATAATATGAAGTTTGGCAAATGGAAAATAAAAAAATGTGTCTTTAAATGTGCAAACACAAACACGTCATGTGCGTATGATGAATGCAGTACTCATGCTAAAACACAGACAATAACTCTTAAGTCTATAGGAAAATCAAAAACGTGATATGGATTGCAGTAACACCGAGTAGGTATGTTGAACTCCGATTAAAAATAGTACAAATATTATTATTAATATGACACATTATAATATTTGAACAATAACATTTATTCAACGGGCTCCCACGCCCCAAAAACCCGTTGCAAATGATCCTGGAGCCCGGCGAGAATTCACACATTCTGGGAAACAACTTTTCCGCGGAAACGTCCTGCGACTGCTCACTTGCACCGCGTCGATTTTTTGACGTTTGACGTTTCTGCAGATAAACCGATCATCACGTACTAGCGACTAGCCAATAAAATCAATTTGTTTCTCTCTTCCTAAGGAGTTGTGTCTTCGCGAAGGGGGAGAAATAATATAATGAAAACCGAACACGGTCGGTGACGTATAAGATATAAATAAAATAGTATTTTACCGACGACGAGGTTGAAATAACAAGATGAACACCTGCACGTACAGGACAATAATATTCGGATGTTTTTAGTAGTTGATTTTCTTAAACAGCAACTTTTCTGAAAGGAAAATAAATGTATAGATGATACTTGGGCAAGTCAAAAACTCAAAAATCGAACTTTTTAAAAGCGTCGAAAAAAATTATGAAAAACGGGAAATTTTAAGCAAAACCACGGTTTGAAATTTTCACCAAACATTTAAATTAACATTTTCCATGCATGGTAACGTTTTCGAAGTATTTTGAAATACCGATAAAAAATACTTGGCTGACCGAAAACTTTTGAAAATTTAATACAAGGTTAATTATAAGTTTTACTTATTGTAAATAAAAATAATTAGAAATTCGTTTCACTCAAATTTTTTTTATAAGACTATAAAATTCAAATTTGTATAAAATATGTTAAAATTGAGATAATTTGCAAGTTATTTTGTTTTTAGAAAATTCATAAAATTTTTTCTGTTAATACTTAAGGTTCAAAATATTAACGCTAGGTTATCCAAATCTACTCTTCAAAAATCTATAAAAAAATTCCTACCGGACTATATGGAAAAATTTTTATGACTGTTTGAAATTTAAATTTTTACGAAATAGCATAAAATAGTCATTTATCCTCAAACGATTTTAAATATTTATTATAATTCAAAAAGTATAAGTCGCAGAAACTTGAAATTTTTACCAGCTGCTAAGATTGGCATTTCCTTTATGTCATATTTTTTTCAAAATATTATAATGATTTTTAAGCTACTTATAGGCATTTGAAATATTCAATTTTTTTTAAATTTTTTTTTTTTATTATCATTGATAAAAAAAATTTGGCTCGTACAAAATACTTGAAAATTTAATAGAAAATTCCACAAAAGTAGTTCGTATTGTCATTCAAAAATTATTAAATTCCATAGACAAAATGATTTTTTATAAGCGTTTGAAAAGCAAATATTGACGTATCACAATTTAAATATAACATAATATATTATAATATACCAGATACCTATTCTAGACCAACATATCATCTCCGTTCAAAATCTTTATTCATATACAATGATACTCATCATTTCATTCAAATTTAACAAATCCATTTTAATGACCTATTCTATGAACGTCCACTCCACCCCCAACTGTACAGTAGAGCGAGGCCCATCCGGTCCTTTTTTTTTTACATACACATACTTTTTTTAATACAATTTAAACTTTAATCAATTATTTCAGTTTGTAAGGTGAAATTATATATCTAGACTTTATAATGCAAGGACAAAGTAATATAATTAATATAACAATTGTTTAAACAAACAATAAATAAATTTTAGTTGACAAATAATTATGTATAAGCTATTATAAATCATACATAATTATCTGTATTCAGTATACAATAACTACTCAACAATATAATATTAAAAAAAAAAAGATTTGTTTCAATTTAATCTTTGATCAATAGTTTTAATAAATTGTTACTATTATTCTTAATCTATACAAATATAGTATACAAACGTTGAATATATAATACAACCAAAATATTAAACATAATATCGTAATAAAAAGCCTGATGATGCATTACTTCTAAAATACAACATTATATATATATATATATATGTTAAACTTATTAATACATCAGATAAAATTAATGCCAATAAATGACTCAAGCCAATGTCTTAGTCAAGCCCAACAAGAGTAGCTGGGACTTCAGCTCTGGGGCCTAGCCAAAGTCTTGTATTTTATTTAAGTATAACTTTAATATAATGATCATAGTAATCAATGGTGCCGAACCATCCACAAACAATTAGCTGGGGCAAAACATTATGTATTTTTACACAGAGCTGAAAAAAAGAATGTATAAAATACAAAAACAAAGATCAAAGTGATAGGCTGTATTAAGTACAGTACTATATACTTTATAGACAATATTTTCTTATATTTATCAACCATTTGCCACCAAAAAGGTTGAAATTTGCCCTTACTTGCTATTATCCCTATCTCCATGTGTTGGTGATGATGAAAGAAGTTTAAGAGAAGAATTTTATGTAACATAAACAGGATGGCTTTCAAATTTTGCAATTATAGATTATTAGTTTTTCAATGCGGAGTCCCTAGTACATACTTGATATGTTGGTGTTGTTGAACACAGGCAAACGGTCTCCTTCGCGCACATCAATAACGCACACCTTTTGTATTCGACAGTACTCCAGCAGCAACGTTCTCCAAGCGTCTAATTGCTTCTTTCTCGTCTCCGCGTTTGGCTGAATCCTGCACAGCGGTTAAGATAAAAATTGTTAGAAATATAGTTTACAGTGACGACTGGTCACTGCTTCTCACGTGAAGAACGGCGGAAAACTGTACTGCCATGGCCACTGTACTTCACCCATAACTGTGTCACGTGTATACAAACATGTAGTTATTTTCTTTTGTGATTCGAGATGAGGGGAACAAAATATTATACAATACGCCACCGAACAAAATACGATTTTACACACAGAATTTTCGAAAACATCCGTGCATACGGGTTTTGCTTATCAACAGCTTATCAATGTTTGGTACCGTGATAATAAACCACCGGCAGCATATAAGCATACCATACGGCTCACGGATATACATTATATCTATGAATAATAGAGAATCACAGAATTCTGTTACTTATTTAAATATAATACTATTCAGTGTTAGAATAATAATAATAATAAACTGTGGATATTTAAGTGATCATTTTATATTATTTCGACGCCTGCTGCCGTATTAAACGCGTCATGTGGCCGTGGACGGGTGATGGGGATTCTTGCGACGGCGGCATACTTCTCCCATTACTATTGCTTTCCCCCACCGCTAGACACATACAACACACTAACACATGAACATGGTTCACTATAGCCTGTCGATAATCGGCGTGTTTTCTTTTTTTCGTCTCGCGTTCGGCGTACGAGCTTGTGGGGTTGTCTTTTGTCGTCATTATTATTCAATGCACGTGGTATCAGAAACATTATTTATAATTTATATTTGCCAATCGGCCGTCTGGATTATCCGTCTTTCAACATTTTATTGTTATTATTATTATATTATAATAGTGCAAAAGATGTTTACATCATAATAATGGAAAAAAAATCAAAAAAATCTTGACCCTAATAAAAAAATAAAAAAATATAAATGCTATAAAATGTGTGATATTAGATGGAATCTAAGTAAACGATCTAATGAATAAAATGTATGAATAAGTAATTAATTCAAATTTAATAAAAATTGGTTATTTATATAAATTTATAATATGAATTATTTTAACTCAAATTGATCCAATTTTAGTTTACTTGGCCGGAAACAATTTATTTATTGTAATGGGGCTTTCATTATGTATAACATAAACTTGGTACTTGGCTATACATTTTTAGACTGAATCTTCCGGCCTAGTAAACTAAAATTGAATCAATTTGAGTTAAAAAAATTTATATAAATAATTAATTTTTATTAAATTTGAATTAATTACTTATACATACATTTTATTCATTAGACCATTTACTTAGATTCCATCTAATATCACACATTTTATAGCATTTAATTAGCGTTTTTTACACGAAGTTGACGTAGTGTTTTTGTTGGGATACATTATATCTATGAATACTAGAGAATTACAGAATTCTGTTACTTATTTAAATATAATACTATTCAGTGTTAGAATAATAATAATAATAATAATAATATAATATTGTATAATACATGGGAAATATCATTTCGTAATTGAATTAGCTGTTAAGTATTTTCCATAATAGCATATTCTGATTTCTATTGTATTGTTCTATGGACATATTGTTATATATCTGTATATTATTATATTATATATCAAAATTACAACTAGTCCTTATCTACGATAATTATTACCTCAGGTCTCGGGGTAGAGCAAAGCTATAAAAAAAAAAAAAAATAGTAACTTTGCATATATATTTAATGTATATTCTTATATTATAAAAATTAAAAAATGTATATTTTATGGTCCAATGGATGATAAAAAAGAAAATTGGCGGGATTATTATCATTCTTTGTTGTCAATTATCAGATAGTGGTATTATTTTCGTATATCAATATTATATTCTCAATAAACAATGTCTATTGCACATATTATAAACTGTAACTATACAACCATATATGTATGTGATCTATACTCTATAGACTATAGCTATAGCACGAACTAAGTTCTAAAATATATATATTACTTTGTAGTACCGTCCACTGTCTACAGTTTTAAGATAATGCTTCTATGGCATCAAGAATCATGAGCACCCGAGACTGACCTAGTAAGCTCATTAAGACAAAATACAATTGACAAATGATCAATAGCTAATGAAAAATTTATCATTTTACTTGATGCGAATGTACACTAATAGTTTGTAAGTATTGTTCATGTAATAGAATTCTTCAATGTTTTAAAATACTAATTTTGTTGTGTTCAGTAATTCGTTAGTATTCATGTATTCGCATACATTATTTTAGAATGTGAAAACAATTTTTGAACTAACAAAATTGTATTATATTGTTATTGAGGTTATTTGCTATCCCCTTCTTCACAATATAGTTTCATATAGTTGGCATTCTTAAGTCACAATTTGTGATTATTGACAATGACAATACTTATCAACAATTTGTATAACCTGTTTCAATTGTTTAATGATTGAAATCCTTCGACCACTGTTGTTATAGGTAGTATATCTTGTTTGTCTTTTTTAATTCATTGTTACTATTTACTAGTGTCAAGTCACATTGTTCGGTTCATTTTAAAAATTGTATCTGATTTAAATTATGAAATAATATCCTGTATTAATATTTTAACAGTTTCAGTAGGTGTCATTTATACTGGGTTTTATTTAACTGAATACTAAGTATTAAAATTAGTCATACAAATGTAAAAATGTAAATACTAAAATATTGGTTTTAAAATATTACAATTTGACAGGACTTATAAAATACATTTTTCAATTTAATTTTATAATATTTTTCTTGTTTATTATAAGTAAATTATAAGTTAAATATTAATATTAAAATTAAATTATTTTCCTATGTCTGTTAACCATTACAAAACATTACATTCACAAAATATTAAAGTATTAATATAGAAAGGAGTAAAAATATATAAAAAATGTATAAACATCTCAAGAGTATTTTCAGCTGTATCAAATATGATCATATTTATCTGAGTGGGGTACATTACATTAAATTGAATTTAGTTAAGCATCTAATATATTATAGTTTTTTGAACATAATAAATATCATACAAATAACCTTATAAGTTTAAATAAAATTATTTAAAGTATAATAGTAACATTTTTTAAAGATAAAAAATTGTTTTTTGTTTAGATATTTTTTTTAATTATTATTTATTAGGTATATATTGATATAAATAAATATAAATATTGTATTTCTTGTTATTATGTTATTATTATAATAGTTATACTTATATTTTTTTTTTAGAAATGAAGTTTAATCAAGAGTATTGGATATCAGAATTACCTGAACCACTTACTTACATTCCTATAATAGAATTAGCGATTCCAGGTACTCTTTAACTGTTAATAATTGTGTAGTATAATTTGTTTATTAAAATTTTATTAGAGACTGAGGAAAGCAATATAAGTAGTTATTTACTTTTATACTTGTAAAAAAATTTATATTTATTAACTAAATATCTTAGGATCTCATGATTCATTTTCATACACTATCACGCCACATAGCAAAGTAGGGCCTGATGCATCGAGACTTGTGAAGTGTTTAAATGTTATATTGGGACCTTTAATGCGACGATTTGTCTACAAATGGTGTATTACTCAAACATGCAATATTCAATACCAACTTTGCTCGGGCATAAGGTAATTATAAACGTATCAATATAATATAATTCACATAGGAAATGAGTATATTAATATAATATATTAGAATTTTATTAAAAATATAACTGGTTATATAAAATGTATAGTATATAAATATTCCTATTTTTCATTAGATATTTTGATTTACGGATGGCAACAAAAATAAGTAACACCAATATTTATACTGTTCATGCTCTTTATGGCGATCCAGTTCTAAAGGAATTGATGTATATCAAAAAATTTTTGACGTCACATACTAAGGAAATTCTTATACTGGACTTTCAACATTTTTATAATTTTTCCGAAATTGATCATAATCGATTATCATCAATTTTAAAGTCATTATTTCATAATATGATTTGTCCTAAATCATATCCAGTTGGGAAACTTAACTTGAATATAATGAGAAAAAATGGTTGGCAGGTAATGGAAATAATCTTACTACTCACATATTGTATATTATTTATTAAGGATTTAAAAAAACTTATATAATATTTTTTAAGAGTTTCTTTAGTATATAATATTATCTATTAGATAAGGAATTTAAGTATATCATATTTGGTAAATTAATATCAATATTACTTAATGTACTGAAAGAGGACATGAAATATCATCGTTTTATTGATGAATAAAACTATTGAATGTTGAAATAATTTTAATATTATTATTGTGTTAAATATATAATTTTAACAGACAGTTTGTTAACTATCTATAAAACTCATTAAGTTCACTTCATATATTATAAACTTAAATTTTTTTTGCCTTTTTCCTATTGACTATTTTTTTTTTGTATTCATTTCACAGTATTAATCAAAATTACCACCATAAATTTGTTTAAATAATACCGAGAAAAAAAATATTTTATAAAAGTTAATTTAATATTTACTATTCCTATCAAAATATAATAGTAGTATGGTGGGGCGAATCAGTCTGCTATAATCCACTCACAGACCACAGTGCTGCGCGGTTAATCACCTTAGCAGACGATTGGATGATCACACATATACACGACTAGAGGCGTTGTCCATGCCTACATACATATACTATTCTAATCTCTTATAGTTCCTCTAATTAAAAAAAAACCTACATACCAATTATTCAGATGGATGGCTAATGACCTCAGTTGCCAGGCCCTCTTTAAAACAGATCAATAAAATTTTAAAAAAATTATTAAAAATTGAATATAAATATCTACTTACTATACTTATAGTATTACTTTTTCTGTATTTCAAAAACTTAATATAAAAACAAAAATTGTTAAAATTATTTATTTATTTTCAGTTAACCTACCTATTATCAATAACATAAATTTATTATTTGTAGGTGATAATTATTTATAGACATAATATTCAAGATGATATATTTTGGCCATCTTCATATTGGCCAACACCATGGCCACAAACAACATCTTATAAATATTTAATACAATTTTTAGAATCTGGTCTGAAGCACAGGAAGCAAAATGCAGGATATGTAACTCAATGTCTATTTACTCCTGACGTAAAGTTTATACTGCGATATTTTTATTTAAATCTTCAAACTTGTTGTCTTCCACTGAATAATTTTCTACCAAACTGGATAATGAATCAAAAATCGGGCCATAAGCATGGTGTAAATGTAATAATAGCTGATTTTATCAATATGAATGGATTTAATTTTTGTAATATTGTTATTCAACTAAATTATAAACATTTGAAAATTATTAAAAATAGAAATGGTGTTGAATAATTTATTAATTTATAACATTTTAATTGTATACCTACTATTAATTGCTACAGTTAAAGTATATTAGTATAATTCTATTACAGTAGGGTCTCCAAACAAGATTGGGGAAAGGGGTTGTTCAGATAACATAATATAACCAATTTTTTTGCAATTTAAATTTTGAAATTTAATTTTATCTGTTTAATTTGTAAAAATTTGTATGCAACTGAAAAAAACAATGATTATAATCAAAACTATCTATATACAGCCAGTTAATATATGTATTACATGTTAAATGTATCTATTCATTTAACATTTTTCTCTTTTTCTTTTTAAACGCGAGTTCCAATATACTGATTAACTACCTGGTCCAGCAATTGTCTAAGCAACATTAGTTCTTCACAATTTTCACGTGTGATGTATGAACATAATCGACAAATTGTATTACCAGGAAATATTATGATGTACTTATGTATAAATATAGCAACTCTCAAGCCGATCCAAATTACTACGGCTTTCAAATTAACGAGACCCTTCTGTATATGCTAACTCAGTCTCTTTGAAATAATTTTTAATTATTATATTATGTATTTTTAATTAATATAATATGTTATTATTATTATAGTTATAAATATTGGAAAATATTACAGAACATTAAAATGACCAGTAGACTATTACCTACAATAGTCCATGAAATATTGGATAATTTAAAAATAAATTATGAACAACGAGCATGTATTGAAGAATTATTATTAAGTTTAAACTCAGTTTTTGGTATGATGTTAACTGAACATGCTCTTGAATTAATTGATGATGATAGTGTTTTTCTAATTGAATGCCACGAACGACATATATTTCAAATTGTTGGCTCAAGAGGAGACATTTATACAATAATGGAAACTGTAAATTTTTGCACATGTGAGTTTTTCAAACATGAAGTATTGAAGGATAAATCTTTGTGTTGCAAACATTTTTTAGCTGCCAAGATAGCATTAATTTTAAAAAGCTATAAAGTCAAAAATGAAACACCTGATGGTTTAACTTCTATAATGATTTGTGCTTATGGTAATCAAGAATTTGAATAAACAAGTATATTGTATAAATAGTAATTATTATTTAATATACATGATGTTTAAGCTTAGTTAAAAATTATTTGACTAAAATTTTAAGTACAATCAATAAATGAATTAAAATAAAGTCTTCATTTTATTTACTTTTTATTATAATTGTATCATACATTAATTTTTATTTTTATTGAATAATGCATATTTCATGTATTTATCCTTATCTTATAAGTATTAGGAAACAGGCATTTTCTATGAAAGTACCAAGTTTCTGATTATGTTATTGAACTTTCTTACTATTTTTTTTTTCATAAAGTTATTGCAATTAACTCTTGGAGTGTTCTATTATTTGTGAGTAGGTGCTGCAAAACAGACGCATGCCTATGAAAATCAATGAACATTGTACATTAGTACTTGGAAGGCTATATAATATTAATAGAATTATTATAGATAATGAATACATAATCTATCCACAGAAAAAATGTTAACTCAAACATAAATTACAAAATTAGTATTCAAAGTAAAATTTTATAACCAATGCTTAAAATGATGCTTTTTTCACATGATATTGGTGGCACTGACGTTAGTTACCATCGTTTATTTGTTATATCTCAAACGTATGGGTGTAAATTTATTTGTCTCAAATTTGACTTTGACATACAAAAAATGATCATAGTTAAACTAAGGTTTTTTATTTTTGATATAGGGACACTAGAAATAATAAAAATTATTATTAATTAGTTAGCAAAAATTCGATCATTTCGAAAAATTGCTCTCGGAGTGGCATAGATAATAATGATAACTCGTGGTGAAATGACGGCACATTCGAATATTTAATGTGCAGATTTAAGCTCCCGGTTTATATTTAAAAAAAAATCACAATTGGCAAAAGTATTAACTAATTTTTAATTGTGTGGAATGAGTACACAATAGCTTAAAGCAAGCATAAAGGTTTTAAGGCTTAGATCGAACACTATCAAAGTCGTCGCAAAGTTCCCCCCCCCCCCGAAATGTTTTCGTGTTATATTAGGTATGTCGTAGTCTTCAATAATCAATAAGGCTGGGGCTATACACGGCGAAATTCGTCGAGCGGATTTCGCGACGAATTCCGCTTTCATCGAAAATCTATGTGATTAAGCCGGGCTGTTTATACGAGTTCGCCGCGAATTAATCCACTGCGATATTCGCGGTCGGTCGACGATTTTTTTCAAAACCGCAAAACCATCTATTTATATTAACTTTTAATGATAGCGGCTATACGGGTATTTTGGTTTAAAGAATTTCGCGACGATTATTACTATAGTACGGTGTATTAATACAATATTATTGTAAAATCGTAAATAAAAAAATGTGGATACGTGCTATTATTATTACAGTTTACCTAACGATAGTTATATATATATATATATATAAGTACATAACATATAAAATGTGAACTGAATTATTATAGTATATCACGTGTCTTTCTGCCAACATCATGGCAATTAGGCTAAAATTAAAAATTTTAAACATCCTAATGTAGTGATATAGGTGGTGATATTAATATTATTATTAGTTTTCATCGGGGTACGGAAGGGCATCTATTTTGTAAAACTGAATTATTATTATTTCGTCTTTCTTTCCGTTAACATGGCCAAAAATATAAATAATATGGCTATCGATTGTGAGAGATTAATAGCCGAAATACAAAATAGACCTTGCATTTGGGACACATCCAGTGAAGAATATAGACTCAAAGACAAAAAAACACAAGAATGGTTTGCGGTAGCCGAAGATATAAATAAAAACTGGACTGGATTTAATCAAAAAGAAAAAGATGACTATAGTGAGTAGAAAAATTAATTATTAAAATAGGTAATTATATTTAGGGTTTGGATGTTTATGAAATTTTATATCATATTTCTATTTAGGTATTCAGTTTAATGCTGACTTGGATACACATTTGATTCATGTTCTACTGAATCAACCAATTCAATTTTTACTTTGCATATTTTATGGTTATGTATTTTAAATGTATACTTGGGAATTTAAAAAATATTTCAGTACATTTTCAAACTTTTTTCCCCAAAAACAATTTAAACAATCGAACTATTTAAACTAACTATAAAATTAATTTCACCGAGTTTATTATTTTTAGATTCTGAACGGAGTGATGGAATCTATTGGTTTTACAATGATGTGTGTTTTTTTTTATGTCTGAAGACACGATTTTTGGTAGTAAAAATGCTTCGATTTTCTTAAACAGCAACTTTTCTGAAAGGAAAGTAAATTTAGATGGTACTTGGGCAAGTCAAAAATCCAACTTTTTCAATACTATTTTAAAAAAATCGAAAAAAACGATAAAAAAAATTACGAAAAAACGGGAAATTTTACGCAAAATCACGTTTTTACAAACTACATTTTTTTAAAATGCTCTAACTCAAAAACGAAAAACCGCAACAACTTGAAATTTTCACCAAATCTTTATATTAATGTTCTCTATACGTCGTTAAGTTTTCAAAGTATTTTGACATATTTTGACTTATTTATAGACAATTTAAATTTTCGATTTTTGTAAATTTTTTTTTTTTAAACACCTATAAAATTTAATTGGCTGTCCGAAAATTCTCGAAAATTTAATACAAGGTTTATAATAAGCTTAACTTATCTTCACTAGAAAATATCGGTGATCGTTTCACTCAAATTTTTTTTATAAGCTCATAAAGCTCAAATTTGTATAAAATGTGTCAAAATCACGATAATTTGCAAGTTATTTTGTAGATAAAAATTTATAAAAAATTTTCTGTTTATACTTAAGGTTCAAAATTTTGACACTAGTTTGTTCATAAGCTAATCTTCGAAAATATATAGTAAAATTTCTATCGGACCAAAAGGAAAACATTTTATGATTGTTTTAAATTTAAATTTTTACGAAATTGCATTATAATTCAATTTAAATATGAAATACTATATTATTATATACACATTTTAGACAAATATATTAACTCCGTTCAGAATCGTTATTTGTATACAATGATATCTATCATTGCATTCAAATTTAACAAATCCATTGTAATAATGACCTATCCTATAAACGAGGTACACTCCACCCCCAACTGTACAGCAAAGCGAGGTCCAACCGTTCTTTTTTTTTATTTGTGTATAAAGTTATACAGTTTACCACGTATTAACATAGTTAATACATAAACTAATATGTAATATTAACATTAATTAATTTAACTTAATGTAGATATATGGTAATTTTTTAGTGCATAAATGCATATTAAGTATAACAATAATTATAATTGCATAACTATCCTAATCCTAATTTATATTATATTAATAATTTAATAGAAATAATTTAATTCAAATCTGTAATTGTATATGCATAGATTCATAATTTATAATAACAAATATATTTTAATGTATATTAAAATATGTCTTTGCATCTGATATGGTTAATATAAAACAAATGTGTAGGAAGTAATAGGTATATAACCTACAAAAAATAAAAACGGTTAAAATAAATACATACTTTTGCTTTTTCGACATCTTTATGTAAATACAGTTCATTTAAAATTTAAAAAGAAAACTGTAAGTTAAATGGTTAGTTTTTAAAATTGAAAATAAGTACTGCTGAAGAATATAGCTATTATTTTAGGTTTTAATTTACTATATTGTACTGCCAATCTAATTTTCCTTCTGAGCTATCAAAGTATGTAGCGAAGTAATCTCGGACATCTCTTGCACCAACTATTGATCCTCTAGCAAGGTTATAGATTCAAATGGACAGTGAAGTGTATCTTCATATTCTACATCTACACCATCTTGACGACGAACAAAATTGTGAATAACACATGCTAATTTTACTATCAATGTAGTAAACTCAGGTTCAACTAAAATAGGCGTATGAAAAATTCTCCACTTGTTCGCTAGAATTCCAAACGCGCATTCCACATAACGTCTAGCTCGAGTGAGTCTCATATTAAATATTTTTTTCTTCAAAGCCTGAGTAATTTTTCATGCAAGGCAAATGCCTCGTCTACAACTATCACAAATGGTTGTTCTACACCATCATCATCGTTAGGTAACTTTTTTGGCAATGGGATGTCCAGTTGACGATCGTATAACTTTTTACCTTATGGTAACTTTTTGAAGACATTAGGATCTCCTTCACGTCCATAAGCTCCAACGTCTATGGAAAGAAAACAATAATTATAGTAGATTCGAATTATTACTTAGCAGCCTATTAACATTTTATTACAATAAAAATAACCTTTTCATATATTATTAAATATCAAGTATTTCTCTGTGCGAGTGTGGAAGTGTTATTATATTCGTACATCTAAATCAATATCTATGTCAGTTATTAATAAATACCTCAACTCCAAGATAATTACAGTTGACTGTTGAGAGGCCAATCACTTGCAAATCAAGATCGACGCCGATCAAGGTAATTGATTTTATATACGTAGACAACAACGCTATACAGTCACCCTGTTCGGCTCTCGAACTCACTTACCCCCTAAGTAATAACCTTAAATACAGGTATTGGTGAATTGGTACTATACATATAAACCACCATTCCACCGCCTTATTTTTGAGTTATTACAATATCCAGAAAAAAAGAACAACAATCCAACGCGACATAAACATAAACGAATGATAGGTAACTAGTGAGTTTAATGATAGAGATAATTTTAAAATAACAACTTTTATAGTATTATTATGTATCTATCCCAAAGGAAATGATCATCTAAAAAATCATCAGGCTTATAAATTCATTTTGTGAACCTTTTCTTTTTTACAGGATGATTTGAATTGAGCCCAATTGAAATAAATAAAAAATCACATGATCTTTGGAATATATTGGCATATATATATATATATATATATATATATATAAGTATTAATCGAAAAGAATTCCAGTCCTAGTTATTAAATTTAAATTTAGACAATTTAGTCCAGAAAAGCCGTTTCCTTTACAGTTTTTAAATTTTATTCATGAAAACCACTTAAAAACAGTTTTTTCAAATGTATATAAGTGTATTGTTTTAAAAATATTTATTTGTACTACAGCCACAAATAGTTCTTTAAAAATATTCTAAAATCAACAATGAATCAAGAAAGATTGAACGCATGTTCAATACTATGAATTAAGAATAAGTGTACAACTAAAATGGAATTCGCAGACACCATTAAGAAATTCTTTGAAAAAAACTCAGTCGTAAATTTATGTACCTATAGATCTTTTTGTCAATAGATCTTTAATATACACATATTTTTAATTTTATATTTATTATTACTAATTATGTAAACAAAATTAATAGTTAAATATGTCCAAGTTATTTATGTTATAAATATACATTTAATCTTTATATTAAAACCTAAAGGTATGACTGTATGCGGTATGCCGTATGGTCTGTAAGAGTATGCAATAAAAAAACATAAGTGAGTGCAAATTATTTATAACTGTTACCAATCTAAACAATTGGCAAAAGTTTCAAACTTCTGTGACTTGTACTTTTTGAATAATGACTTATATTTAAAATGGTTTGAGGATAAATAGTTACATTATACAATTTTGTAAAAATATAAGTTTCAAATGTTCATAAAAATTTTCTGAGAGTCCATTAGAATTTTTTTTATAGTTTTTTGAAGTAAAAACTTATGGATAACCTTGTGTTAAAATGTTGAGCAAATAAGGATAAATACTAAAAACTGAATTTTCAACTACAAAATATCATGCAAATTATCGCGTTTTTGATATATTTCATAAAAATTTGAATTTTGAACGCTTATAAAAAAAAATTGTGATTACAAATTTTCAATTTTTGTTTAACTATGATTTTGAAGATTTGTTTGGCCATTTTTTGGGAAACAAATTCATTGGAACATTTTATACAAAATATATACGATATACCTATTACCTAGGAATTAAAAATTTAAAAAATCTAAATAGTGGATGATGGCTATGCAAACTTGATATTTTAACAATGAAAAATAATCGAGCTGACATAATGAACTCGTGAATAATTAATGAATTTTAAGAAGGAGAAATGAATAACTTCTTCATCCATACAGTTGTCGACAATGAAGATTTTACGACAGAATTTTTAATTCGCAAACACATCCAAAGATATGCGTCCACATAAAATATCATTAAAAGTTGGAAGTTCCAATTAAACTATTAAGAAATTTAAATTTTTTTAAGTTATGTAATGGGACTGTCCCGCTTCGTGTCACAAATCTTAACAAAAAAATATAATTGAAGTATATTGACAGGATTTATTATGGAAAATTAGTTTTTTTTATCGAAAACTATATCGGTAAATATAATAAATCATATAATAATTCGTCTTTAAATATTATCTACATTCTATAGGTACACGACGTCGGGAAATCGGCATAGGCAAGAGCATATTATAATATTGTTCATTTGTTCCATGGCGGGCGATTGGCGACAGTGGCATGGAGCTGAAAAATAAGATTACAAGGGTGCTTATCAAATATAACAAGAAAAAAAAATGTACACGGGTAATCTCGGGTTCTCGCACAGAACGACTACTGTGGTTATAGGCACGATTAAAGATAATTTTATATACTTAAACTTGCAATCACGATTCAGTATGTTTATGTAGTGTGTATGTTCATACTTCATAGATAGGAAACAATTCTTGTGTTCAGTGTTGTACTTGTAGTTATTTGTATTGTAATAATTTGATTTTTGGATTGAAAATGTTAGTGGATTTAATTGTGTGTAATGTTTTTCATGAATTTGTTTACTTTTTAAATTAAATTATTAAGACGTTAGGTATACTTTTAATCTATTCATTATGGCTGATTCAGGACAATTTAAAAAGGTAAGATACAATTTATATAATTTAAAGTAAGTGTAGGTAATCACTAATTATTAATCAATGCGTTGAACATATTAATTAGTAATTACAAGTAAAACTAGATTGTTTAACATTTTTTGTATAAATATACCTACATTTTAATTAAGAATATCCACAAATGAATTAGTTAAAAAAGAATCATTACAACAGCAATAACAATGATAATATTACTTTATTTTTCTTTGATTTGTTTTATATTAGAATATGGGTCTATAATTTGGAACCCGCATCAATCTACTTTGATAGTTAAATAGAACATATTCAAAACCGGCTTTTACGTATTTTAGCATAGGTATATAATCAACATAATAGGCGTTTCTCTTGAACAGTTGGCTATACAAACTCCTTAATTCCCAAATTCTTTTGAGTTATTATGTCAAATATCTCTAATTGTCCTTCATGTAAATTTTAGTTTTTTCACATATTTTCTATACAGACACCTTCCGACAAAACTACTGTCATTTTGCTCTTATAAATAGAATGCTTACCTTAGGTAATACATTAAAACATTTAAATGTCTTCAATGATATTTATCAATCAGGATAAAAATGTTAGTTTAAAATCTCTATTCATAATCTTTATTCTTTTGAAAATTTGTTTATAATGTTATTACTTATTAATAATTGTTCAAGTGGTATAATGTCATCTTTAATTATTAAGTATTATTTCATTTTCCGTACTGAGCCCTCTAAGAACTTTTACTTTCAATAAATAAAAATAAATTTGTAATATCATATGTATTCATTGAACTATGAATTATTTTCATCTCATTTCTCATGTAATTTTATAATATAAATCAATTATTTAATGAAACACTTCAATGAAGAACATATATAAAACAATTATATTCCTTATAATCATTTTGATATATTTACTCATCTATCCAATTCATTTAATCTGTCTTTACTATAATATTTTACCTTGTATTTTACCTTAAACTGTAAAGTTATTAAGAAGAGTATGAAATATTATTGGATTTAATATTTTTGTTTTTTCTTCATGTTTGAATTTTTAAGTATGTTATAGGCTGTTACTAATATCTCTTATTTATTCAACAATTATAATTATAAAGTTTATTTCTAGTTTTGTTTTACTTGATCAATTTTCTAAATTCTTTGCACCAAATGTGTTTAGTATAATTTTTTTGAATGCAGAGTATTTCATTATTTGTTTTTTTTATAAATATATCAAGTTTCAATTTAATTTATAAATTAATCTATTATACAATTTCTTGAAGAAATTATTTATATTCTACATAATATATTCAAATATTCATAATATATTTATAAATGTATTTATAATTAGTTAAATTACTTGTAACTGAAAATTCTTCAAGTGATTCTTATATTATATACTAATGTAATCGTATATTATTTTATAACATATTATACATAGATTATTCTTAAGATATCTTATAGTAAAAAACAATGTATTATTAACAATATTTATATATTATTGTTTAGTATATAGCAGAACAAAAACTGAAAGCATTTTCTATTGGGGCTATGGGAAAAACTCAACCATCAAAAAGAGAGTTAAGTGAACAAAAAAAAAAGGAAGAAGAACATGCTGCAGCTCAAGTAACCTTTTTTTTTAAAAAAATTTAAATTTGCTCAAATTTTATTGTTGGTTATATACATGGACTTTTATATTTATGAACTACACAGGCTTTTGAAGAGTTTGTAGCTACTTTTCAAAATGAAGGGAAAAAGTCCAGTAAAGTTTGGGTTAAAGCGGGTACTTATGATGCTGGAAAAAGACGTAAGAAATATTAATATAAATATAAAATAATACTGATATTAAATACTTTTACTACAATATATTAGAGGAAGATACTCGAGAAAAGGGTAAATTATATAAACCTCAAGCGCGTGGAAATGCAGACTCTTTTGATAAAGCAGATGATCTTTCTCGTTTTATGGGTGAAAGAAAAACTGAAAGAATACTTACAAAGAAAAAAAAAGAAGGCGAAAAGAAAAAGAGTAATCTAGAATTATTCAAAGAAGAACTAAAAATGTAAATATAACCTGTTTATATTATTTTCAATGGAAAAAAAATTGATTCTAAAAATCTATTTTGAATAATTAGGATTCAAGAAGAAAGAGAAGAAAGACATAAGTTTAAAGGAGTCTTACAGAAAACTATTGAGGATCCTGAAATTAAAAGTACATAGTTCAAACATTTACTTTGGTTGATTGTTATTGAACTATATAATATTTGAATACCTGTTTTTTAGATTTAATTATGGTTGAACCTGATGAGATTAAAGGCTCTTTTGATTCAGGCGACCCAAATACTACAAATCTATACTTAGGAAATCTTAATCCCAAAGTAATGGATAAGATATTTTGTTTCATCTATAATAACTTATATATGTATATAATCATATTTGTTAATATTTATTATTTGTAGATTACTGAAGCTCAGTTAATGGAAGTTTTTGGAAAATATGGCCCATTAGCTAGTATTAAAATAATGTGGCCTAGATCTGACGAAGAAAAAGCTAGAGGACGTAATTGTGGCTTTGTAGCTTATATGAGTCGTAAAGATGGTGAAAGAGCTCTTAAAAATTTAAATGGTATATTACTATTTTTAAGTACTAGATATTATTTTATAATTGTTTATTCTATTGCTGTTATCGCTAATTCTTTATATTTTTTCATATTGGTTATTTATAATTTAATAATTCATACCTGCTTATTGCTACATAATTTATTCAGTATTATATTAGACTTTGCCACAATTTTTATATTGTTTGTATTAAAAATATTTGATAATTATATCATTTTTAGGGAAAGATGTTATGTCGTATGAAATGAAAATGGGATGGGGCAAAAGTGTTCCCATACCACCTCATCCAATTTTTATTCCACCTGCATTATTAGCTATAACATTGCCTCCGCCTCTATCTGGATTACCTTTTAATGCTCAGCCTATTTTGCCATATAAAGATAAGAAGGTAATAAAATAATTAAGTTCAACTTTAATTCATTTATAAATATTATTTATTTATTTTTAGTTTAATAAATGAACTCAATAGATATGTATTATATATATTTATATAATATTAATTTACATTTTACACTGATGAATGTATTGAAAATAATATATCAGATTTTATTTTTATTTTTTTAAAAGTCCTATGTTTATTTTAAATTGGAAACAATCTTATACATATATATTAACAATCAGATATTTTCAAAAATAGTTTTTATTACATTTTCAAAATTGTATTTTGTTATTTGTTTGTGTTTAAAATGTATTTTATTGATTTTATATTGATGATAAATTGTATTAGGATAAAATGACCAGTTATAACAAATAATTTGTTAATATAAAAAGAAAAATTGGTTGGCATATCAGCACTAGATCGTCTGTTTTGACACTAATTTTAAATTAATATTATTTTTATGTAAATATAATTCAAAATAAAAACATTGTTTTATGTGTAAAGGAATTATTAATTTCATATATAATACTTAGTACATTTATTTTTTATTTTACTTATTCTAAATTTATATATATAATATTCGAGTTCACTAATTTGATGTTTAATTAATTATCTTAGTTTTAAGTATTTTAACTATCTATTTATATAATTTTTCAATTATGTATTTTATTAAAGTTCATATAACTTGTATTTATTATAGAATCATGGACGTTTAAGACAAGATGTAGTATACTTTGATAGAAATCAACCTATAGAAAAGGTATATCATTTTATTATTCTCATGGTTTTAATATATAATTAACTCAATCCGACTATTTCTTAAATACTGCCCAAATATTATACAGCAGGCAGACAAATTAAGGGTCTTAAATATTTTTGAATACATATTATGGTCGGATCGAGGTACTATGTGGTTTCAATATGAATATATTGATTTTGAATTATTGTGAATTAAAATAAAAATATTTTAATAGAATATAAATTATAACTTATTAAAATTTACAAATATTACCATAAACATTATTTTATACCAATTTGCTTTTTTGTGACAGATATTACCGCAGACTATCATTAAAGTGGTTATACCCACAGAAAGGTAACATTTTCATTTGTCTGATATAAATTAATAACCTTAAGGTATATATAAGAACCTGAAAATACTCCCTAACTATTGAAGCCTCAGCCTGATGAAGCAAAGTTTTAAAGCAAAAATTAAAAAAATATTCTATCTTAAATACAATTTTTTATATTTATACTTTCCGATATTATTTTTAGAAATTTATTAATGTTGATACATCATATGATCGAATTTGTAATTCGAGAAGGACCGTTATTTGAAGCCATGATAATGAACAAAGAACTGAATAACCCAATGTTCCAGTGAGTATCTTAGTAAGGTTATTTTATTTGCATACACATAAAATTATATCATTTTATTTCATGGTTTTCAGGTTTCTGTTTGACAATTGTTCACCAACTCATTTGTACTATAGATGGAAGTTGTTTTCAATGTTACAAGGGGATTCTACTAAAGAATGGCGTATTGATGATTTTCGTATGTTTAAAAATGGATCAATATGGAGACCTCCACCTATGAACCCATATACCGTTGGCATGCCAGATGAATTAGTTCCTGAAGAAGACTTAGTGACAAGAACTAAAGGAACATTAAGTGTCTCACAAAGAGAACGATTTGAAGAACTTATAAGAAATATGACTCCTGAACGGTTAAAAATAGCAGAAGTAATGGTATTTTGTGTTGAACATAGTGATGCTGTAGAAGAAATATGTGATTGTATTCAAGAATCATTGTCAAATGTAACAACTGCGCTGCCAAAAAAAGTAAAAATATGAAATAATGAATTCATTTTTCTGTAATAATTTATACTATGTTAAACTGTTAAATTGTTTGGTTCAGATTGCTCGGCTTTATTTAATATCAGATGTTCTCCATAATTGTGGCCTGAAGGTTATAAATGCAACACAATTTAGAAGAGGGTATATATTTTATTTTTATTTAAATAAAGTTAATAATACCGAATTTATTGTAATAAAATGTAAATTATTTATAAATTTTATATACAATAGATTTGAAACAAGATTAATTCCTATTATGGAAGAAGCTCTTAAGACTTACAAAAGTTTAGACTCTCAAAGTCAAGCTGATGGTTTCAAACATCGTATAATGCAAATTTTTCGAGCGTGGGAAGATTGGGATATTTATCCAAAAGAATTTTTGTTTAAATGTCAAAATACTTTCCTTGGACTCTCAATAAATGAGGTGAATATGTAGACAAATTTAAATTTTATTAATTTAAATAATTTGTTTCTATAATATATTATTATATTAATTAATTTTTTGGTAATAACTACACTTGGAGCTTTGTATAGTATTTATGAGATTGAAAATTGATCACATGTTAGACCATATTATTTTAAAATTTTTAAATCATATCAATTATTGATTATTTAATTTTTGAACAATTTATACTTTTTCAAATTGTAATTTGTTAACTTGGAGTGACATTATTTACATTTTCCGGGGTTGGCTTCTAAAAGAGTTGTTTAAGTTTTTCAAGAATGCACAGATATTTTTTGACACTGTTCTAAGTAACTTTGTACTGTCTATTGTTAAAATCTGTTTTACACAGTCAGTTTGTACTGTTAAAATAATACTGGGAATTATTGAAGAGTGTCAGTTCGTACTATAGCTGGTAGTTTAAATTTTTCTAAAGGCTATCAGCTTGTATTATGATGGATAGAAAAAATGGAATTATTTCATTTTGAATAATTTATAAAATAAAAACACTTAGAGATAACCCTACTATTTAAAATTAACATAAACATTGTCTTTATAATATGTTGCTGTGTTATAATTTTTGTATTTTTATAGTTTATAAAATGGTAAAATAGACAATTAGCACACATAAAATAAAATAGATTAAAATTATATAAATACTAATTCCTAATTATATTTTATTGATAGTTAAGTGTTACTCACAATTTTTAAAAATTATATTCAGGTAACATCAACCAAAGTTTTTTTTTTTTTGGTCATCAAAACACGGTTTACCATACAAACTGGCCTCTCTCGAACATTCCTAATATTTTTCAACTGTACAAATTTATCTTTTAACTCAGTTTGTTGATGACATACACTTGTCTAAGATATGGGTTTTGAATCTGCAGCCTTATGCATCAAATAATGACCAATCTTATTATTTATTTGTTACTAAGTGAAACTTCTAATTAAATATGGTTTGAAAAAAAAATGAAATATGTCCCTTATATAAATCACTTCAACCTATCCTCAAAATTGTTTTATAATTTAAGATATTGTTTTTGAGCCCTACAAATAATTTAAGACAATAAATTGTTGTAATATAAAAACTCAGTCTTAATAGTTCATCCAAATTCTGTCTCCCACTGTATAGGTTTTTATTTGAACTTTTATTGTTTAGATACCTCAAGAACTAACCAGCACTAATGAAGATTTGCACTATGGTACAAATTCAAAATCGCTTGATGATTCTGAAAATATAGATGGTGCTCCTTTGTCAGATACTGATAATCCAGATAATGAAGATTTAGATGGTATACCTTTGGATGGTGCTGCATTGTTAAAACATGCTTATGATGATACACCTCCTGGTGATGCTGACATTGATGGTATACCATGTAAGTTTTTATATAAAGTTTTCTTTGATAGGCATAAGATTCACTAAAGTGTGCTTATATTAAATGAACTAAATAAACATTAAAATTCTAAATTAACATTTTATGTTCTTAGTTGTTAGGTAATATTTCACTGAATTCAAATTGTCAATTTATACATGATTTATTAATTGAGATAAAACATAATACAAATTTGTAATAAAAAGCTAATTCAACCCTGCTTAGGAGGCATTTCAGGCAATCTTTCTTGATGCTGTGAACAAAATGTCTGTGTAAACCTATCCAAATTTAGATTATTACATAATTTACTGAACTTAATTAGGATTACCATAACCAACATTTATTTTTTATTTTCAATTCTATAATTTATCTAAAATGAACTTTTCTAGTATATAAAATAATAAATTACTATAATAAAATATTGCCAATATATTGAATATATAAGTTGATTTTTTTTATTTCATTTAATTTATTCATATTTTTATTAAAGTTTATACTTTTGGTGAAACAAAAATAAATGTAAAAACTAGTCATTTGAACAATTTTATATAATTTTTACTACAAAACTTAGATTATTAAATGGTACAAATATAAATAAGTTTTGACTATATGAATGATCCTGATAACCATTCAAATACTTATTATTTTATCAATTTAAATGTTTAATTAATGTAGTATTAGATGAGGACATTGGTGGCATGCCATTAACTAGAGATTCAACAGGGAAAAATATCAAAGCAGCTGCATTTGTTCCATCTAGATGGGAAACTGTAGATCCGCATGAAGCTGAAGAACAGGCAATGACTACTAGTAAATGGGAGATGTTAGAAAGAGAAAATAAAAATTTTAATAGTGAGTCTATGGATCAAGATTCCCAAGATGATGACTTGAACGAAACTAGGTATTTTCAATTTAATATATAAGTTTTTTATCAATATCACAAAGTATAGTAGTTTTAGTTTCAAGTTTAAATAGATATAAAGTTAATCAATTTAATCTTTAGAGAAACTGCTGATGATAGAAGAGCTAAATTAAGAGAAGTTGAAGTTAAAGTTATGCAATATCAAGATGAGTTAGAATCTGGCAAACGAGCTTTGAAAGGTGGATGGAATATATATCAACAAGTTGAACATTATAGACGCAAACTTCTCAAAAAAGTACAGAAGTCTCCGGTAATTCATCAAATACAAATACCATTAAATAGTCTTTAACTTAAATGTTGCATGCATAGGAAAAAGAATTAAAATTGGAAAAAGATAAAAAAGATAAAGACAAAATTAATAAAAGATCAAGTCCTGATGAAGACTTTCGTGATGGTAAAAAAAAGAAACGATCTAGAAGTCCTTCAAATAGTCCTGCATATAGTAAATGGTCATCACATAGCATGAGGTGGAATACAATTGTTCTGTATATATTTTTTTCAATAAATTATAAGATATTTTTGTTTCAGAAGTGATAGTTTAAGCCCTCCATTGAGAAAAAGACCTAATTCACCTCAACGTAATAATAAAAAGTCAAGAGTTTCACCAATTGATTCTCCGCGGTCAATTTCAAGAAGAAGAGACCGTGAGCGTGAAGAAAGACATAATTATCGACATAAAAGATCACATTCACGTTCACCTCACAGGCACCGTGTACGTACACCACCAACACCTTTATCACATGCATCAAGAAAACACAAACATAAATATTAATATTGTATTCATTAAAATATATATTTATCATTGTGGTTTTCCTATATTTATATATAAAATTACTACATAATTTGACATGTACATTTTGTCAATTCACAAATTTAGTTATAATTTAATAAAATATATATAGGTAACTTCTACAAAACTGATTCCTTTACAATTTAGAAAATTATTTATCTATTAATTTTATTTGTAGGTAACTTAATTAATAAATTTTGACTTTTTTGTAACAAATTTAATTATTATTGCAAATGCTTTGAAAGTTTTTTCTTTATGTGTACTAAGGCTTCTACTCTATATTCAAGTAGAAACTTATTTTTTAAGAATGCTTCAGCTTTTGAATGAAGTGATCCTGATATCAAGCTAGTTTTTTTCAGAATTAGAATAAAATATATTTCAATTGCAAATTCTGAATAATGTAAACTTTAATCATTCAAAAGAAAGTAAATTGTTAATTGTTATGGCAGAATGCAATTTGAATCATTGAAAAATATCTGTACCAACAACATAATTATATAGTGTAAACCAGCGGTTCTCAAACTGTAGTACACGAAAGACTACATGGTGGTACGCGGAAGGCCGTATGGTGGTAGAACGGAAAATTAAAAATAAATATTAGGTGATGATTTTACAATGTTGTGTTTGTTTTTTTAATAGTCAGATAATAAAGGTTAAATTTCAGAGGAAATACGTCAATAAATAAGATATCGTATATAAACAGATTTTCAATGATTTACAAAATTAAGGTATATTTTTACATAATTTAAATTATACGTAATAATATTTCGAATGAAAACCTACAGTTTTTCCTAATTAGGAACAATTTGTGACAGAGCACGAACTTCAAGTGGAAGCTGATCTCATGAAAAACATAAAACACCATTGTAAAATTCTAAAAACCAATGTTTGAAGAATATTTTAAAAAAGATTATTCTGATTTTTTTTTTGGATAAGAAATTCATTCATTTTGTACTTGGATGATATTTCTAACATAAAATGAAAAAGAGTTTTTGATAGAATTGTCATGTGATGAAAGTTTGAAAATGGAATTTACTAAATTAGAATTGAGTGACTTTTGGATAAAGATTAAAAACGAATATCCGTTGCAGTCTAAAAAAGCATTATTTTTATTACCAGTCACAACCACTTATCTTTGTGAAACTGGATTCTCTTCAATGATTGAAGTAAAAACAAGTTTTAAAACAAACTGAATCTCGAATCAAATTTACGCTTAAAATTAAGTAACATTGATCAAGTTATTTCACCGCTAATATCAAATCTACAAGTTCATGGTTTTCATTGAAAATTTGTTATTAAATTCATATCTTAATTTTTAAACACTAATAAAATTGTATTAATAAATATATAACAAATTATAATGTAGTATTTTACTACATTTTTGTTTAAAATAAATGTATTTAAATATATAAAGTTTATATCGTTCTATTTTTAATCATCGGTGCCCAGTGGTACGCGACTGATTGATTGAATATATTTAAGTGGTACGCGAAAAAAAAAAAATTTGAGAACCGCTGGTGTAAACGGTAAATTGTTCAAAATTATATGAACTAGATATTTATTTAGCTATTGTTGATATAGATAAAAATTATTAGTAGAAGATTAGAAGGATAACATTCATCCAATTAAACTTAATAAATCAATTCTAAACATTAATTATAATATACTTTTTGGTTCATGGATGATTTTTTACCAAATAATAAATTTACATAGGACGTAACAAATGAGACATCATAATAATGACTTAAATGAGAAAATTATGTTGCACAAAGCCATAACAGTTTGATTACAGTAATATTTACTAATTACTATTTATAGTATGCTTCTAAATTAAAATGCGATATATCACAAATCAATAGCACATTAGTTTACCTTACTTCTTATTAATACATTTCTTTTATTTATCGTACAACATTATATTGAATGATTACAGCATAAGATTCGGCCCTGCACTCAGTAATGATTTGAGAACAATACAGTCTAGTTAATACTTTTTAAATAATTTAATTTTTTTTCGGAATTATACCACACAGCAAAATTGTATTTACACTCCAACGAGCAGTACAACCATAAACTATACTATATTGTAATTTGTGGAACAAGGCACAACGCGCAAATGTCACAAACTACTAATTAGAATTTTGAATTTGAATCTACAAGTTGCAACTTCCATAGTTCCATATTATCTAATATCAAATCATCAACAAAGCCAGTATGCCACCATTTTAGGGACTAAACTTAACATTCTGATACACTTCAAATTAGGTATATTTAATTTTACTACTGCAGTAAACAATATGATACATGATATCATTGATTATACAATATACTGTATTACACTGGTTGGTATCCAATGTTATTTCCTCCATGATTACTCCCATTACTTATCATAATAATATACAAAATTTGATTTTAAATATTAAATGTCCTATAATAATATTACCTTATACTTATTATAACTTAATAATTATATATTATTTATATCCGTATACTAGTTAAACAGTTTTATCATAACTTATAACATTCGTTTACTGCTGATAATGATAAGATAACGAATGACAAATATGTTTTTAAATAAACTTTTAAATTAAGTTTTGGTTTTCTTTTTATTACTTTCACACAGTTTCACTTTGAGCTTTTGAGATATGTTTAATAATTGAACTAAGTTGTTAGATTTGAAAACAAATGGGCCAAAAATCTAGTCAGTTCACTGCTGAAGAACTAAATGACTATCAGGTAATTTGGAAAAATTTAATAATTATTTTATAATTATTCATAAGTTTTCTAATGCATTTATTTTTATTCTTTAACTTTAAATTATTTTTTAACGTATAAAAACTTTCCAGTTTTGCATAATTTCTTTCATATTATAAAATATATAAGTATTATTTAAAAAAAAAAAAATAATAAATAGTGATATTTTGGCATCGAATGATCTAAAAGCTCTTTTATTAATAATTTCATTTTTATCAACCCACAGTGGGTTACCCACTTATCTAAGTTTTTAACCACTCACAATATAGCAATTTTTTTAAATACAAGGTCTACCGGTTATACGTCGAACCCCTTAAAGTTATGACTACAGACTAGTTCCAACATAATTTGTTTTTTTGTTGTAGCAATATAAGTCATAGACCGTTATCAAAGAGCCCTTCTCAGTTCCCAGATTAACAGACCATACTGAAATTTTGCTTGAGTTACAATTCACATAGCATGAATAGATACAACTATTGATTATAAATACTTTATATAGTATTTAAAATCAATAATACAACTTTACGTACCTAACTTATAGAAACTGTAATTTAGACTTCGAAGACGCATAACTATGTTATTCATATGAAGATACTATCTAAGGCAGTGATTCTCAATCTTTTTAGAAACACGACCCAATTTTCCTCCAAAAAAATCTTTCGCGACCCACATAATTTCACTTTTCGAAAAGCAGTTAAGTAATATGAACATGCGACTTATTACGACCTACTATGAATTATAATATTAAAAACTGTCGTAATTTTTGGTACCTACTATACTAGGTACTATAGTCTATAATAATATAAGTATATTATAATTTTCTCTATATATATATATATATATATATAATTTCTTGCAATCTATATAATTCAAAAAATTGTTCGTGACCCACCAAAATTTGACGTCGAAGTCGAAGTCATGACCCACAGTTTGAGAAATGCTGATCTTAGGTGTTAGATATCGGGTATTAACTACTATATAGATACTCTAGGTAACTTTTGACAAACTGTGATATTACACCAAGTGCTATTTTACAGAAATTTTGGTTTTATTCTTCAAAATTATCTTTAATATTATTTGTTATAAAGTAAATAATTAAATCTAAGTTTTTACTATGGATATCGTTTTTCAGAAATAAAAAAAACTTATAATATTGCAATTTAGTACACTTAGAGTCGTGACTATATATTAAATGTTTGTAATATGTTGAAATTATGCAAATTAATACAAAGAATAATTTTTCTCTAAAATACTAGTAGTTAAGCAATAAAATTGTAGTATTTTTTTTTTCTTAGATAATTGTACAAAATTTATTTTTGTTTTCAATTTAAGTTACAATATTTAGAAATTGGTAGCTTGATATCTTTATTCTATGACTATTGTTCTTGATTCAAACACCCTTATGTTTATAATAATATTATTGAATATTATATTATGATTATAAATACATTATAGGTATTGTGACTTGTGAGGTGATTTTTTTGGGAAAAGTCAATAATTAAATTTTTTATTCCATGAATATTTACAATTTCTGTTGGTATTCGTGTGACAACTGACAACACGTAACTCCGAGAAGTAAGCGACAGTGTTTTTTCCCCCATTATTATGCGTGTCTCTTTTTAACGCTAATAAACGGAACCGTATTGAAATAACGCGCGTTTATGATCAAAATCTTGACGTTTTATTGATTTATTCTTAATCTTCACTTTTTTATTTATCAAAATATCTTTTCAATTTTTGTACAAAAATAATCTTTTAGTGTAAGAACTAGTCGTGATGAAAAGTGTATTATTCACTGTTCGTGGGCTTCATGGTATTCAATTTACTACAGCCATCAGGATGGGTGGCTGGCGACATATGATGTAAACATCACTGCCCAATGATTATTTGACGTTTGTAAGTAAACGTTTTCCAATTTTGACTACAAAAATTTACTGTTTTACCAATTGGTAAAAGTTTTCCACACCAACTTTTGTTCTACATTTACTGGAACTTAGTTTTGAGCAGATGTGACGTAAAAATCGTCATTACGGATGAACGGCCACCGATTAAGCCTCTCCGGTGTGTTGTCATGGCATCAATATTTTTTCATGTGGATGTAATAAGGCAAAAATTATTTATAAAAATTATGTTTTCATCTATGAAAACATCTGCTTACGATTCATCCTTAATGGTATTAGGAGTACAAAACGTTTGCATGTACAAAGTACCAGCGATGGATGACAATCCACCGTTGAAGAATAGTGATCCCATTGAACTCTCTTCTGATGACATACATGGTGTTATAAAAAATATTTCAATGGTCAAAAATGGTTTGATGCCTTATGAAAATGATACTGAACCAATAGAAATTGATAATAGTGATCCAGATGGAATGTTTGCCATTGGCGATAATGATTTAAGTTCATTTGAAAGAGATCTTTTAGATAATGTTATTGGAATGGCTGAAGAAGAAGTAGTTACTCAATATGACGATACTCCAACTGTAAAAGAAAACTTTAATGCATTTATGATCAAAGGTAATACATTAAGAGAACGTCTTGAAAAAACCTTATCGAAATTACAAAATATTCAACTTAAAACTATGGGCAAATGTTCTACTCAAGAAATCTATAATGTGTTACAATC